>JXCR01111327.1:18434-85920 GCA_002079205.1 Phalaenopsis hybrid cultivar | reverse complement strand
TATATATATATATATATATATATATATATATATATATATATATATATATATATATATATATATATATATATATATATATATATATATATATAAAGAAAAGATAGGGTGGGAGTATGATAGATTGAAATTCAATAACAAGTGAGATCAGCTAAATAAGGAGTAGAAGTTATGGAAGGAACTTAAACGGGGATCGACGCGATTGACTTAGAATCCTATCAAGCGCACAATGGATGCTTCATAGGAATGCTGGACTGAGAAGTTAGAGGTAGTAATTGTACTCATGTGAAATCTTCATTTAATAACCATTTATACTTCTATTTTGTCTAATATGCTCACACCCTCCCCCTTTCTTGTTGTAGGCAGTCCCAAATGCAAAAAAATTAAGTTGTGCGGAATTGAGCCGGAATTGGAAGATAAATTGGATGTTATGTTCAAGGGAGTTTTCACTACGGGTCAGCATGAATTCAACCCGGGTAAGCAGAGCTTTGCTGACATTTCAGTTGACATGATCCCCGATCAAGTTATTGGGTCAGGTGAAGGCCTTAACATAAACCCTAAAGAGCTTAAGCATATATATATATATATATATATATATATATAAATGGTGAAGCTCTCCCTACCAATGCCCTCCCCCAAGGGCTTCCTTGCCTCCTTCTCAAGGCTCTGATGAAGTCTCTCCTCCTTCCCTGCATGATCATCTTAGCTCTTCTTGCTTCTCAGGTTGAGATGCACAATAGTTTTCAAATTTTCATTTCTTGGGTTCTGGTTCTTTAGTATTATTCCATTGGTTTGGTAACATGGTTGTTTCTATTAACCTATCGGATGACCTAACTAGAGTCAAAACCTCTTTCTTTGATGTGATAGTTGCTCAAGCCACTTTTCTAATAAATGGTGATAGCTTATCATTTTCACAGCATTACCATGATGCTTTTGAAGGAAAGGTGGTTGCAACTTTGTTAAGAAGGCAAGTAAAAAAGAGGGTAAACCAACTTTATTAATCTTTGAACAAGAAGCTTTTTATTTATTGATTCTTGTAAGTTACCCTTGTTGGGAAATTCCAACTTGGGCACCCAAAGATGGTACTAATAAGAAAATCATTTGAGGACATGAGGCTTGTGGGTGCATGGAAGGTGGTCTATTTGATGGTAGACATGTAATGATCGAACTATCCAAAGAAGAGGACAATGCAAAAAGTTTTTCAAAAAAAATAAAAATAAAAATAGATAGTAAGTATATGAAGTTACTAAAATGGTCACCTGACTTTGAACCTAGTCAAGAGCTACCAATTGTACCTTTTTAGTTTAAATTTCCAGGCCTCAAGCTACATATCTTCAACCATCAAAATTTATTTTTCCTTGGGCAATTCCTGGTAGACCAATGAAGTTGGATGTATCAACCTTCAACTTGACTAGATCTTCAGCTACTAAAACCTTGGTGGAGAGGGACATCACCCTTTTTGAGGTGGATGAAATTTGGATAAGATCTTTCTATTATGGCTATTAACAACCAGTGATTATGGAACAAAAGCTTTACTACTGTGAAAACTGCAGAATGTTAGCTCACACTGTTGAAAAATGCTTTAGGTTGCATCTAAAGTTAAAGGCCACCCCCTGTACGCTTAGATGATATGGGCAGACCATCCAATAATAGAACCATAATGGAACCATCTGTGAAGATAATGGAGATAGGGCAAGAGGCTGTGGAGAACTTTGACGTTCAAGATAATAACAAGAAATCATAAGACAAAGAAGATGACACTGAAACTGATGTAGGTGTGGTTCTCACCTTAAAAAAGATAAGAT
Organism: Phalaenopsis hybrid cultivar; assembly: GCA_002079205.1. Taxonomy (NCBI): domain Eukaryota; kingdom Viridiplantae; phylum Streptophyta; class Magnoliopsida; order Asparagales; family Orchidaceae; genus Phalaenopsis; species Phalaenopsis hybrid cultivar. Next base: position 84,118 of record JXCR01111327.1, on the reverse strand, counting down.
TGGGAATACCATAGAACATTCTCAAGAGAATGAACGGATGCAACAGACTGAGGCACAAGTAATACAACTAAAAAGAGTGGAAGAACTACCTATTGAAACAGTTTACCTAGATGTACCAGAAACACTCCATCCAATCACCGATGAAAATAGTTTACACTTTACCAGAAACACCTGGGAGGTAGATTGAGAAGTACAAAAATATAGAAGGAAAAAAAAGTAGTTTGGAGCTAAAAAATCTTATGAATGTAAACCTCATTGGTCCAAGTGAAAAATTTGAGGCTCTGGGCAGATCCAACGGGGCTTCCAAGCCCCTTCATAATGATTAAAATCCTTTGTTAGAATATTATATACCTTTAATGCTTATTTTTAGGGATATTGCACTTTAATGGAAGGTATTATAGGTACAATATGTTAAGCAATTGGAGCAAATAGAGCAAAAAAGAAGCAATATGAAGTCAATTGGAGCAATGAAGAAAGTTTTGACCTAGCGTCTAGGTGCCAGACAGTTATTTCATTATTTCTAGAAGCCTGGCGCCTAGCCGCCAAAATCAATTTTTTATTAAGATTTCATGTATTTGGATGAATTTTGAAGGGGAATCTAAAGTGATTATTTTTGAATAATGGGGTGTCTCTTTAAGTGAGGTTCAATTAAGGTGTGTGTGGGGTGTGTCTCTTTAAGTGAGGGGCTGTGTCTATTGGAGACAATTGTAAGGAGAGTTGAGAATTTTTCTAAGGAACTTCATTAGCTTTGCTTGGGGAGGATTTTAACATAAGTGTTTTGTATCTTTGTTTGAGCTTTGTTAAAGTTTAATGTGTAAACCTAATTTTAAATATGAATCAATGTGTTGTTGCGTTTTATCCATGAAATATGAGTATTTTTTTTATCTTTTTTCCTTGTGATGAGAAATAATCATGTGTAGGATTAAAATTGTTCAGAATTACTTTTATTTTAAGATTGTGATGGTATATAACTTCATGCTTACGCAATTTGACCAATTAATAAGTTAAAACATATTGTGAAAATGTAATGACCTTGGAGGGCCATGCTTTTCCCCAATTAGAAATTACCACACTAACCTTTAGGATGAAGAAAAAATAATCTTGGGGTGAGTGTATATAGATAGGAATATAAGATTTGATGGGTGTAATTTGGTTATTATAGGATAAAAGGCTATACCCTTAACCAATTTGATCTAGGGTTTGAAACTTAAGGCTATGTTAGCCCCAATTGAGGGCCTACATGGGCACTCTAGAGTGATAGGCTAGAACCAGCCCAGCATAAACAATGATTTAAGAACTTAACTCTAGTTTAGCCAATGCTCTTTATGCACTCAAAAGAGGGTAAAGATTATGTATGCTTCTATTTGTCGTAAAACTGCATTTAAATTTATAAACATTTGATTCCTACACTGATTATGATCTCATTGCAAGGAGAAGAACTTCCATATAATTTGAACTCTTCTGCGTACAAATAGTTTTGAAGCACTTAGTATTTTATTTAAGTTTAGAAAAAGAATTAGTAGGTATAAGTATTCCTTTTTACACATAATTTTGATCTTAATTCCTAGATATGTTACTTGTAGTTTAAGTACAATTTTATTAAGTCTATAAAAAGAGTTTTTCCATCCCTGTGGGATCGATACTTGGGACCCAATTAGAGCCCTATATTATTAGAATGATATGTGCAATTGCATTTTTGTCCTACTAAATTTTTGAAATAAATAATTAGTAATACCTACATCACTAGGAATAGCCGCTATAAACACATAAAATTACATTATCATCATGGAAGGAGTGTTCAAGTTTTCAGTGTCTTTCCGAGGAAGCAATAGAACTTTTGACTTAGAAATTTTAGTTGAACTGTAGACTTAATTTAGGAGAATCGTAGTGTTTTTTTACTTGTATAAGTGCTTTTTTGTGTGTTAAAAATATTTTAAAGTATTTTTTAGTGTTTTGTTAATTTTATTTTCTAAACTTTTACTTTTGTATGTATATTTCAAGATTTGAAGGTGTAGTTCCTTATGATTCTGAGTTAGAATAGACTATAAGAAAACTTCAAAAAAAAAAGAACTTCACAATTTAAAAGAAATGACGAACACATCACATAACAACTTAGATAATCAAATAATTAAAAATGAACATCATCACCTGTAAAGACCTTTAAGGGATTATGTAAACCCCACAATAGATGAAATTAAGCTTAGCATACAAACTCCTTCTATAGCGGCTAACTCATTTGAGCTAAAACCTGCTATAATCTAAATTATACAGAACAATCAGTTTAGGGGAACTCCATCTAAGGATACAAACTTACTCCTAGCTAGTTTCTAGAGTTATGTGCAACATTTAAGTATGACGGTGTCTCAAATGATGTTGTTAGACTTAGACTTTTCCTTTTTCCTTAAGAAATAAAGTTAATACGTGGTTGAATTCTTTAGCATCTGGATCAATTAGAACCTAGGGTGATTTAGCACAGAAATTTATAGCTAAGTATTTTCTACCTTAAAAATTGTTAAACTTAGAAATGATATTAGCTCATTTACTCAGTATGAAGGTGAGTCAATATATGAAGCTTGGGAACGATTTAAAGAACTCCTTAGAAAGTGTCCACATTATGCTTTGCCAGACTAGTTGATTATTCAAACATTTTATAATACACTATTACGATCCCTTAGATCTATCATTGACGCTACTGCTGGTAGTTCATTGATGTCAAAACCATTTGATTAAGCATATTCTTTAATCGAAGAGATGGATATGAAAAAGTTTCAATGGTCCTTTGAAAGGGTAAAACCTAAGAAAGTAGCCAGTGTTCATGATACTGATGTGATCTTTACTCTAGCTTCTTAAGTTGCAAAAATTTCTAGGAAGTTAGATCAAGTTGGAATGAACTTACCTCAAACACCTCACGTGAGTTAGGAATACTCATTCAGACAAATGATTGATTCTCAATCACAATTATTCGAGAGTGTAAATGCTATTAATAATATACTAAATAAGCTATATTCTAACTATTACAACCCATGTTGGAAGAACCACCCTAACTTTAACTAGAATAATAACTCTGAGGGTGGGAACCAAATTAAGCTTACTCTGTAGGAAATTAGAACAAACAGGGATGTATTAACTTATAGACCTTCTTATCCTCCTAGCTTTAACAATAATCAACAATTTAAGGAGAAGAAGTTGGGTATGGAAGAAGTGGTATTACATATGGGCAATCAATTGTAAAGTTAAAGTGTTGCAATTAGAAATATTAAGAATCAACAAAGATAAATTGCTAACTCACTTAGCAATGGGCCTCAAGGAACTCTTCCTTGTAATACTAAAATTAATCTTAAAGATAAAGATGAAGAGAAGAAGCTGTCTCACTCAGGAGTGGAAGGGAGTTAAATGTTGAAATTCAAAAAGAGATTGAAGTTGATAAAGAGATAGAGGAAATTGAATAACATTAAGAAAATGTTCCTAAGCCTATCTCTCTAATTAGGATCAATTTAAAGAAACCACCAACTCAATTTTCTTAAAGAATTAGACATTTGAAGCTGGATCAACAATTTTTAAAGTTTTTGAAGATATTTAAGAAGCTAACCATCAACATTCCTTTGGCTGAAGCTTTGGAACAAATGCCGAGCTATGTAAAGTTTATGAAGGATATCCTTAACAAGAAGAGGAAGTTTGGAGATCATGAGACTGTTACACTTAGTGACGAGTGCAGCGCAATGATTCAGAAAAAGCTTCCTAAAAACTTAAAGATTCTGGAAGCTTTACTATTCCTTGTGTGATAGAAGAAAAATTCTATGGAAAAGCTCTAGGTGATTTAGGAGTCAACATTAACCTCATGCCATTATCGATATTCAGACGGTTAAGCTTGGGAGAGATTTCTCCAACAACTGTAACCCTTTAATTAGTTGATCAATCAATCACATATTCAAAAGGAGTTATAGAAGATATATTGGTAATGGTGGATAAATTTATCTTTTCTATGAATTTCATTATTTTAGATATGGAGGAAGATAAAGAAATACATACCATTTTAGGGAGACATGTCCTTACTACTAGACAAGCTATGATAGATGTACTAATCTCCCTCAAAATAACTTATTTTTAGTGCATATTTTATAAGCAATTAATGTAAATTTTTTATGATATTGCACTTTAAAGAAAAATAGTTTGCATGTTTTTTGTTTCAGATACATGAAATGGATATTTAGAGAAAATGAAAAAAATGTAGCAAAAATGATGATTTTTGTGCGGCTTGTGTGGCGCCATAGCACCACCCCTTGGTGCCATAGCGCCACTTTTTAACACCATAGCGCCAGAGTGAAGTGAGGAGGGTGTTATAATGCCCCAGGCTAGCACTATAGCGCCAGTAACTACCTTTCTAGCAGATACATCAACATTAGCTAAATTTTGGAGGGGTGTTTGAAGCAACCCTTGGTTGTTTTCTGTATTCTATTTAATGAGAAGGATTTGGCCAAATTTAGGGACCTTTTGGAGCCTCAAAACATTAATTGGGCAGCAATAGTGAGTTAGGTTTTTCATAATTTGTGTTCAAGTATAAGTGTGAGTGTGTTTTAATGTGAAGAAGTTTGGAGATTACTTAAAGGAAACTCTTGAAGTTTACTTGGGGAGAAGGCATAAGGTACTTTGTATTTGTGTTTAAGTATTTGTTTTAAGACTTGCATTTTATTGCAAATATTTTATTTTTGTTTAATCTCCATGAATTCTGAGTAGTTCCCTTTCTTTTTTATTGCATATGAGACTTAATCTTGTGGGATGAGAATGATTTAAAGATTTTTTTTACTCTTAAAAATTGTGATTGTATTTTCACTAAACCTTTATTTACTTTACAAACTGGCCACTTGTCAGGTTAAAATCTATTAAGAAATATAATGACCTGGAAGGGCTATGATTTCACTCAACTAGTGGATACCACACTTCTTTCTAGGCCTATTGCGATCACCTAAGGGGGAGTGCAAATAAATAGTGAGATAAGTTTTGATGGGTGTAGAATTGGTTAGATCTAAAGTGACATGTTATATTTTTATAAGTTTGGCTTAAGGTTTAGTACCCTGACGCTAGGATTTAGTCATTACGGTGGCATAAGCTAGGGGAACTTAAAGATGAGAGGCTAGATAACACTGATGTGGAGTTGAGATGTTAAGGAATCAACCTTAAGTTGGCTAATGTTATTTGCAAGCACTGGGATGAGGTAAAGAATAAAGGTTCTTCTATTTGTCAAAACACCTCAATTTTGTCTTAAATCATTTGAATCCTACATAGATTAAAATCCCTTTGTAAGGGGAAAGGTTTTTCATGATATCCAAACTCATTGTTATAATTTATTAAGCTATTACATTTAGTTATTACTTTATTTTTACCTCTTTAAGTAGTGATTTTTAGACCTCCTATCTATTTAATTTGTAATTTAAATAGAATTTTTGAGAGTTAATTTTAAGGATTATCGCATTCCTCGTGGGATCAAAACTGAGGTTTTTAAGGAAAATCCTATATTACTTGAAATGATACGTATACTTGCGCAGTACCCCTAGTGTAAAAATCTATTATTTAATTCATAAATTTATGTATGTGTTCATACTAGTTGCTAAATATAAATTAAGATATATGTTCTGACAAAATTAAGGACATTAAAAATATAAGTAATTGCGGGTCGGGTCAAGTTTTTGGCACAATTGCGGGGGAGTGCGACGAAACTTTTTGACTTACAACTTTTTTGAATTGTAAATTTATTAAAAATTTAAAATTAAAAAAATTTGAAAAACCAAAAAAAATTAAAAATTAAAAATTCAAAAAATATTTTCATTTTTGGCGTGCTATTTTATTTTATGCAAATTTTTACATTATTTATGCGTAGTTTTGGATCTGAAAATTTTGTGTCTTATGATTTTGACTTGGAATGAACTATTAGAAAAATTTGAAAACAAGGAAGTCTTCATAATCCTCAAGAAATAACAAACACATAGCAAAACAATATTGAAATTCAAACTGTTGAAAATGACCATCATAATTTACAAAAACCTTTAAGGGAATATGTGAACCCTACAGTAGATGAAATTTATTTAAGCATTCAAACTAATGCTATAGAGACTAACTCATTTGAACTTAAACCTTCGATTATACAAATAGTACAAAATAATCTGTTTGGAGGAACACCATCTAAGGATCCCAATTTACATTTTGTTAGTTTTTTAGAACTGTGTGCTACATTTAAATATGTTAGTGTATCAAATGATGTCATCAAACATAGACTTTTTCCATTTTCATTAAGTGATAATACTAAGATGTGGTTAAATTTGTTAGCACCTGGATCTATTAAAACTTGGGGAGATTTAGCTCAAAATTTTTTGGCTAAGTATTTTCCACCTTAAAAAACTGCGAAGCTTAGAAATGATATTATATCTTTTACTCAGTATGAAGAAGAGTCTATATATGAAGCTTGGGGAAGATTTAAATAACTCCTTAGAAAGTGTCCACATCATGCTTTGTCAGACTCGTTAATCATTCAAACTTTTTATTATGAGTTAGTAGGATCCCTTATATCTATTATAGATGCTGCTGTTGGAGGTTTATTAATGTCTAAACCCTTTGATGAAGCTTATTCATTAATTGAAGAAATGACTACAATTAATTATCAATGGTCTTCTGATAGGGTGAATCTTAAGAAATTAAACAATATTCATGATAAAGATGTTATTTCAATGATTGCATGTCAAGTTGCTGCATTATCTACGAAGATGACCAAATTGGAAAAAAATTTTCTCCAACACCCCAAATGGTTGATGAAAATTCTTTAGGACAAATTATTGATTCTCATACTTCATTGGAAACTATAAATGCTATCAAATGACCCAATAACTCATGTTCAAATTATTAAAATTCAGATTGGAAAAACCATCCTAATTTTAATTGTAACAACAATCCTAGTGATAATGGGGTAATGCTCTAGTTAACCCATTGGGAAATTCAAACAACCAGGGTGGTCCTAACTTTAGACTTACTTATCCTTTTGTATTTAATCAATAAGTTAAGGAGAAGAAGTTTTTTATGCAAGAAATGGTGTTGAAAATGGGTAATCATTTACAAAGTGAAAGTGCTGCTTTTAGAAATATGAATAATCAACTAGGACAAATTGCTAAGGCACTTAGCAATAGGCCTCAGAGAACACTTTCTAGTAATGTAGAGATCCATCCTAAAGAAAAAACTAAAGAGCCATAGCATGTTAAAGCGGTCAAACTAAGGAGTGGAAAGGAATTAAATGTTGTAATTCAAAAAAGAGATTGAAGTTGAGAGAGAAGTAGAAGAAATTTACGGACCTGAAGAAATTATTCCTAAGGAAGCAGAAACACATAACTCTCCAACTAAGATTAATTTAGAAAGACCCCCACCACCTTTTCCTCAAAGACTTAAACAACAAAAATTGGATTAACAATTTTCAAATTTTTTTGAAATATTCAAGAAGCTTACAATTAATATCTCTTTTGCTGAGGCTTTGGAACAAATGCTAAGTTATGCCAAATTTATGAAAAAAGTTTTAAATAAAAAAAAGGAAGTTTATAAATCATGAGACTATTTCACTTAGTGAAAAATGTAGTGCAATAATTTAGAAAAAGCTTCCTAAAAAACTTAAAAATCCTGGTAGATTTACCTTTAACCTTATGCCACTATTTATATTCAAAAGGTTAGGTTTTGGAAATATTTCTCTCACACTGTAACCCTACACTTTGTGGATCGATCTATCACTTATCTTAATGGGGTTATAAAAGATGTGCTAGTTAAAGTGGATAAATTTATCTTTCCTTTTGATTTTGTTGTATTAGATATGGAAGAAGATACAAAAATTCCTATTATTTTATGGAGACCTTTCCTTGCTACTGGATTAACAATGATAGATGTGCAAAAAGAAGAATTAACAATGAGAGTGAATGATCAGGAAGTTACATTTAATTTGCTTAAAAAATGAAGTATCCTGATTGAAAATGTTATAGAATGGATATTATCGATGATATGATTGTTAATCATTTTCAAAATAGATGTGAAGTCATATTGAATCAAGAAGATGAAGTCATTTCATAAGAGAAAGAAAAAAAGCTGAGTAGAAAGAGATTTTGAAGACGAATCAAATGAAATGGTTACCGAGAATTCAAATTATGTTCAAGAAAATTATTAAAGTTTAAATACTGCTGAAAATAGTATACCTTTGATTCCATCTATTGAAAACCTCCTGAACTTACAATGAAAGTCTTACCTATTTATCTAAAGTATACATATTTGGGGAGCTCATCAACATTAACAGTTATTATTTCATTAGAATTGAATGTAGAACAAGAAAAACAATTATTGTAAATACTAAGGGACCGTTTGGGACAGCTTAAAACTGCGGGTGGCATTTTAAAAACGCTGTCGTCCCGCTTGGTTAGCACTTATCAGCAGATTATGGAAAATGACGTTTTGGAAAATGTGAAAGACGCGGACCGCGGGCTGACCCCCACTGTCCACATTTTGCGAATTTAATTTTACATATTAGCCCTCATTTTATCCAGTGATACTTTACTGTCGTGGCTTTTTCTTTTGCTTTTACCTCTCGCTCCCATGACCTAGGCCCTTGGACACCTCCAACAGAGAATCCATCACAAGTCTTGCCCTAATCTCTACTGATCTGATTCTTTCTCGAGCTGGTTCTTCAGCATTTCACTCCTTCTCCATCTTCTTCTTTGGTTTTTCTCGCTACATGTATGTCTTTCTCATACTCCATGACATTTCACTTTTATATGGATTATGGAAGATAAGTAGCTTGAGTAAGGATTTCACGCATCATTATTGTGGTATTTGGTTAGGTTTTCTCGAAGGTTTTTTTCTTCAAACCTGTCAGAGAAGATGGTTTTGCTTGGGAAAAGTTTTGTTAGAGGAATGTGAACTTCATTTTGTTAGATGCATGTGAACTTTATTACTGTCAGAGAAGATGTTTTTCCTTATGGATAAATTTTTTTTTAGAGGAATGTGAACATAATTATTCATTTTTTTGGTCGCTGAATGTGAACACAGTTAACATCCACAAATGGAAACCTCCATTCATGCATCGTATTCATATAATTACATGCACAACACTCAAGACTTTGAGTTTTGCAGGGGGCTAGATTTGTAAATAGCAAAAACTTTGACTGCTATACATCATCATTTATTGTTAAAATAAAGTGAGATGCATGTTTTCATTCAGGAAATTTAACTTCTATGTTAATTTCTATTAATTTCTGTTTGTGTCATTGGACTTGGAGATATGATTTGTAACATTCACATGCAGTGATATTTTAGGGCATTTATATACATAACACAATTCTTATGTAGTATAGGTAAGGTGGCATGTATTATATAGTGGGAATTTCACTTATTAAAGGTAATTTTTTGGGGCATATGGGAATCTGCTATAAGCAAATGCATGTTTTTTATTTTGAAATTTTAGAGTGTAAATATACAACCTGTTCTTTTGTTTGTGATTTTTTTGCTATGAAAAGAAATATTTTGTGCTTATCCATTAATCTGACAGAACTTAATGAATAAAGTTAAAGAGGCTAAAACATCAGTCATATGAGATAGAGAGGTAACTATCATATTTTGTGATTTATGTCTGAGGGAGGTTGAGGTGGGAAATAGACCCACTACATTTTTTAACAAAGAAGGGTGGAAAAATATCATGGTTAAACTTAAAGAAATGACTGGAAGAGATTATGATCAGATGAAATTGAAGAACAAATGGAATCATTTAAAGAAAGATTGAAAACTATGGAAAGAACTGAAAAGGGGATCAACGGGAATGGGTTGGGATCCAGTTAAACACATAATAGATGCACCAAAGGATTGGTGGGCTAAGAAATTACAGGTACATAAATAACTAATTTTATTTTATGTTGAATCTAATTTCACATTGAGTTAAAACTATTTTATTATTGCACATTTGTTATCTTTATCAGGCAGTGCCAGCAGCAAAAAAATTTAAATTCATTGGCATTGATCCAGTACTGGAGGAAAACCTGGATGGAATGTTCACTGGGGTTGTCGCTATAGGAACTCATGCATCCACCCCAAATGATATAGGGTTTGGCAGCTCAGCCCAAGAGATGGATACCGAGCAAATAGGTGATTCAGGAGAAGGTCCTAGCCATGTTCACATAGATGTTCAATCCACTAGTGTGCATAAGCATCCCAGAGTAGAAAAGAAGAACAAAGGGATTGCTTTCGTTAAAAGCACTATTGATACACTTTGTTGAAACAAGCAAAGCTAGGTCGTCTTCGTCGCAGGACAACTCAATTGATGAGTTTCTTCAGGTCCTCAATACATATTCTGATGTTAAGGCAGACGATGATGACTATACTCAATACGTGAAGGTGTTATGAGATCCAACCATCGGACAGTTAGTTATGAAGTTGGAACTGAAATACCGACTGAAATACTTGCAATCTTTTAGGGACGACTGAATATTTGAGTTATTATGTAGTTTATTTTCTATTGTTCTATGTTATGTTTCTATGATGGACACTTTTCTTTTCTCCTTCGTGGATCTTTTAGACAGTTCACCTTTCTACCTAGTTGTTGTTTCTGTGATGGACAATTTTATTATATACGCTTGTACCTTCTATGTTTTGCCCAAAGTTGATGTGTTCTATTCATCTTTCATAGCATAGATTTTTTTCCTATTATTAAAGTTAATTTATTTTCTTTTTATCAATTTTGTAGCATCTATGAAGAAGAAATTGACCACATACGCACAGTCGCACTTATCATTACCTTATTGTATTATTACTATCTTAAACACGTCGATCGAAACCGATGTATGACGTCAACTCAAATAGGAGACAGATGGGTTAGTGAGTTTTTACGGGGCCATCCAACGTGGTTCTTTAATATGTTCCATATGATAAAAGAAATATTCATGATCTGCTAAATGAACTCCATAACCATCATGGGTTACAAGGCTCAGCAAGAACAACCCCAAGGGAAGTGCTTGCAATAACTCTATACATCTTATCCCAAAATGAATCAATAAGAGGGGCTATGGAGCGATTTCAACATTCATCTGAAACCATCAGCCAATATTTCTCAGTCGGTTTAAACTCTCTGGTGAGTGGCCCGGAAGGTAGTGAAGCCCGAGGATCCAATGTTCCATTCAATTCCTTCACAAATTGCAAATGACCCTCGGTACAAGCCATTCTTTAAGGTTTGTCTTTTACCATTACATTCATACGTCTACTTTTATTACATTACAATTTAAAAAACTTTTACTTGTAACTCCACGATTGTATTGGAGCTATTGATGGGACATACGTCGATGCACGACTATCTAATGAAGATAAAGTTACATACATTGGCCAGTGCAGTGCCCCAACACAAAATGTTATGGCCGTATGTGATTTTAATATGTGCTTTACTTTTGTAATGGTTGGATGGGAAGAAAGCGCCCAAGATAGTCATGTTTTCAAGTTTTCTACTAGAAGCTTGAGAAATGGATTTTCGTGCCCACCTCTGGGTAAATACTATTTGGTTGACGCTGAATATCCATTACAAAGGGGATATCTAAAGCCCTATCCAGATAAGAAGTACCACATTCCTGATTTTGAAAGATTCAGTGGTGTCACACAAGACAAGAAAGTGTTTTTTAATAAAAGACACTCTTTATTGCTCGACATAATCAAAAGAGCGTTTAGAGTGTGGAAGAAGAAGTGGCTCATATTACGGGATATGCTGGCTTACCCTTTTCCAAAGCAAGTACAAATAGTTGTTGGCACAATGACACTACACAATTTCATCTAAAGCCACCATTCTAGATTGGATGTTACTCTAGAAGATGATTTAGTGCAAATCCCACCTGAAGCATTTGAATCCCATGTGGGATGTTCAACACATGAAGAATTTCATTTACAAAATGCATGCACTCAAGAGGGTGAAGATGCATCAGAGATGACAACTTTACGAGAACAAATAGCAGATGATATGAGTCATTTGTGATTGAAGTTTTTTACAACTTCTCTTTCTATGATGTTTAATTGTTAAATTGAATAATATCACTTTTTAAGCACTGTGCAATTGCTAGGAATGAATATTTGTAGCAGATGTATCATTCAAAATGAACTCTTTGTAGGGAGTTTCTTGTTGGCATTTTGTTCTACTTTGTCATCATTTGTTTCAGGATGAAATTATTTGTAGAAAACTTCACATGCGTCCAATGGAAATTACTAACCTACTTGAGGTTTTGATGCTTGCATATAAACTTTCTCGATCCCTTAAAAAAATTAGTCATTACGGTATCCTGCTTAGAGCTATTTTTTCTTTTATGTAAAAGCAAATTGCAACTCTAGTTTATGTTTTTCTTGTTAGGAGATTAGTGGCAACTTGGCTATATGAAACAGCTCAATTGTTCACTCATTTAGAGATTACTACATAGAATTTTAGATGTGACTTTGTCGTATGAGTTTAGATGTGAGAAATGTATGTACATTAGAACTGTGTGCTATCTAAATGTTATTTTATTTAAAAGAAGTTTACTAGTGTATATGTTGTTTGAACTTATCTTAAGACTCATGTTCCGAAGACTGGAAAGATGGCTTTAGATTGAAAAGTTATTAATGTTAGTTTTGGCTTGGATATACATATTTTCCTTAATAAATGACTGTTTTTTTTCATTCCAATTGCTGGTTATTTTCCTTAATGCAACTGCTGCTTCCTTGCAATCCTATAGTTGTTGCCTACACTGCTGTTCACAGTGTTGTCCTCTTTTCTTAGCTAAAAATTATTTTGGCTACTGAGTCCTGCTACTTGCAGGCAATTCATATTACTGTAGCTATTGTTGAGTGCAGAATATAGAAGAATACTTATGATGTTCCAAATTTCCTACATGGAGAAATCAAGTTGTGAATTTTTGTCCTGTAATTGGGAAAACCCAAACTGCCAATAAACAAAAAAAATATTTGACATTCGTTTGGTTTGCGAAACCATTTTATTTTCCAACAAGTTCCCCTATTTAATACAAAGAATTAAATAGGTTTTTTATTAAGCTGGGTTCGGAAAAGCTTCCTATAAGGGCAAGCCCCTATAGTTAATTACATCTTAGATGGCCGAGGTCACATAAGAAAACTCTCAATAAAAATTAGGAAATGTTATCTTCAAAAAAGTGAAAAGGATAGGACTTTTCAACGAAATTGGATAAAGTGGTGTGAAAGGGGAATGACTCAAAGTTGGAACATTTATTTTTGGAATCCAAGGGAGGAAGAACTAGAGGATGTCATAGATTCGGAGGAGAACCTCAGTGACTTCCCAAGCTATCCTATTGTTTGGTTTCAATTTAGAGGAGAAATATTTAAATGTTTAATCCTAGCAATTTTATTTGTTAGGCTTACATCCACGTGAAATGATCACACAAATAACCTGGAAGATGTGAGGATTAGGTCGTAACGAACGACAACCTCAGAATCCTAAGATGAGTTAAGGCTTAGATTGTTCCGCAGAGCTATACAATGGCCTAAAGAAAAGGTTGATGGTTTGTGTTGCATAAGCAAACAGCCTCGAAGTCCTATAGCTTGTTGTTTAATTCTAAGGAAAGATATGCTGATGAAGATGGACGTGCTGCCCACAATGCTAGCTCCAAGCTCCTCGTCATGATGAGTTTAATTTTTCTAATGTGTTAGGTTATAATGTCAAATCAGATGTCCCTATTGTTATAGTTATCTAAATATTATTGGGCATATTAAATTTTATTAGAGCAATACCAGTTAGGATCTTATAGTTCCCTCGTTCTGGCACCACTATTTTCTATCGGATTCACTTAGTCTAAATTAATTTACTAAACTCAACTCAATGAGTTCCATATTTTCATTTAAAGAAGGAAGACTAAACCTCAACCAAAAGTATGGTCAACAAATAGGTATGCTTCTATTCATCACAATACCACATTTTTACATGTAAACATTCAATTCCCACATTATTTATGATCTCATTATAAGAGGAAAAAGATTTTGATTATATAAGAACTTTCCAAAATTTATCCAGTCTCCATAGATTTGGTTTCTATTTGCATTAGTTCATTATAATTTTAGTGTAAATTAGTGAATTTAGGAAAACCAAATTTTTTGAAAATTCCAAACTAAGACTCGTTAATAGTAAACTAAAATTAGTCTAAGGGATTTCTTACCACACTTTTCTGTGGGATTGATACTAGGGTTTTTAAAGAAAACTCTATATTACTTGAAACAATATGTATACTTGCTTAGTACTCCTAGTGTGTAAACTATTTTCTAAATTTTATAACATTTCAATTTTGCACACTAGGTGTTAAATATAAGGTGGGTTAATTTTTTGGCTATGTTTCGGAAGCTAAATTACTTATAAAGGGCAGAGAATGGTAAACTTAATTTGAGGAGGTTGTTGAGATAATTATTGATCAGCTAAACTGATGGACAACTTTCCTTATGTCTAAAGGAGGTAAGATTGCATTATTGAAATGTTATCTCACCTCATTCCCCTCTTATAGTTTATAGATGATATCCATGAAGAAGAGTACACAATTCGTATTGGAAAGAAGCTTGAACATATTCTAGTAGGTTGTCAAAGGAAGGAAATGCATTGGTCTAGTTGGTAGAAAGTGTGTAAACCTATAGATTCTAGAGGGTTTGGCTTTAAATTTTTAAACAACTAAGTCAAATCAGTTACTGTAAAATATGAACTAGATTCAGAAAACATGAATCATTATGGGAAAAATTCATGCTAAGAAAATATTGTAAAAAGACAACCTACCACTATTACAAGGAAGTTGTGTGATTCTATATTTTGGGTTAATTTGGTGAACAACAAAGACAAAGCTGAAAATTTGCTCACTTGGGAGTAGGGAAATGTACAAGTTAAGTTCCTGCTTGAAAAATGGGCTCTGGAGGGGAAGCTTCTCAGATATCAAAAGGGTGAGAGTACATAAATACTCAAGATTGTTGACCACAATGAGGGGGATCAATGGTGCTGCGACATTATAAACTCTCTAATAGACCAAAAACACATTCAACATAGACTAGTATCCCCTTTAATAGTACAAAAAAAGATAGAATTGTCACAGAGAACACTAAGAACCAATACTTTTCTCAATATATATTAGAAAAATTTTACTTAAAAGAGTGTTTACATGGGGGAGATTTATTCGAATACATTTCTCACTCCATCAATGTCCTTTTTTTGTTGGAGATTGTTTATAAACCTACTCCCAACTTATGATATCCTAAAAACTCAAAAGATTTAGGGGCCCATCATGCTGTATTCTTTGCAAATAGGAGAAAGAGACACTGGAGCATCTTTTCTTTACCTGCCTCTTTACAAAAATGGTCTGGAGGATGGTGATTGCACAACTCTCAATTAATACATTCACTTTGGAGCTTTTGAAGGCTTAAGAGAGAATGTTTGGAGAGGTAATTTGTGTGTGTTTTAGGAAGAATTTTAGAAGGATTTTAGAGAGAGTGTGGCGTGACATTGGAGATGTAGATTTCTCCATTTTTTGGAGAGATTGGTGAGGTATTTTGAGAGAAATGAGTAAGGAAGTATGAGTGGTGCATGGATCGGTAGGTGGCTTTGTTGCAGAGATTTACATCTTTCATTCAGAGGGAAAAAGAAAACTATTGTGTTTTTCAATGTCTTATAATTATTGTAAACACTTTCTAGTGGAGTTTCTTTGATTTAAATGATGTTTTTTGCTGTGTTTTATCCATGCTTCATAAGTAATTTTCTTTACTCTTTTATTTTAATATGAAGTAGTGGCATCTATAGGAAAATTTATTTTATAAAAGAATAATTTTTATATTCATAGGATGAGTAATATCTCCTTTGCTTCATTAACATAACTTAAGTCGTAATAAGTTATGTTAATATTTATTACACGTGAAACTAAGACTACGAAGAGCAATGTTCATGCAACTTGAGTGCACTCACATTGACCGATTGACTAGTAAAATAGTTTAGGCGGCAATGCAAATTTTAAGGAAATATAATTCAATAATTTATTTCTATTTGGATCTTCTAGGTGAGAGATAGTTGCATAAAAATAATAGAATACTAAGTGTACCTATACAGTCGAAAGAGGGTAGGGAGACATATGTTCCTTGTTGAAACATAATTTATTACTTGATTATATGAATCTCTTTACTTCTTATGCCATTATCTTCATTTTACTTTTCTTTTGCAATGAAATAGATGCATGTTTAGGAATTTAGATGTGCTTAGATATTCTTTCATTTAATTAATGTGATGGTAATTTCACTGGCTCTTAATTTACTTTACAAACTGATCACTTGTAATGTTAAAATTGATTTCAAAACATAACGACCTAGGAGGGCTATGATATTACCAACTAGTGAGTATCACATTTCAACTTGGGCAGAACCATTGCGATCACCTAAGGGGGAGTGCAAATAGACACGAAGATAAGTCTTTCTGGGCATATAATTAATGTTTCTAGGGTGTTAGACTTGATTCTTTTATCAATTTGATATAGAGTTTGGATCATAAGGGTACTTAGTAGGTCATATAAGGAGGGCATAGTGGGTAATCTGAAAGTGAGAGGCTAGAATCTACTCAGCACTACTATACAAGTTGGCAAAAAACTCTAGAATAGTCAATGTTCTTTGCTAGAACCGAGGAGAGGTAAAGAATATGTATGCTCTTTTTTGTCACTAGTTACATTAAATTCCAAGCATTTCATTCCTACACATTATTTAGGTCATTGCACGAGAAGGGTTGTCTTTAACCTCTAAAAATTCTCCAAACTAATTTATCCTGATAATTTATTTTTAGATTTAAGAATTTGATTTAGGAATAGTCATTAGAAAAACCACTTTAATCGACATTCTACACTAAGAACTGATATTAGTAAACTAGAATTATTTTTAGGGATTTCTTACCTCGCTTCTCTGTGGGATTGATACTGGGATCTTAAAAAAACTCTATATTACTTGAAAAAATGCATATACTTGCATAGAACACCTAGTGTGAGAATTATAAATCAAATTCTAAATTCATTAAATATTATTTTGCACACCAGTAGCTTAAATATAAATTAGGTCAAGTTTTAGGCCATCTTTGGGTCTGGCTAAGTTTTTTATGTCGTTACTTGAGAAGCAATAGTAAGAAATTTAGGATAATTTTAGTTGAACCTGTAAGACTTAGATTTAGAAATTATAGTATTTTTTATAGTGTGTTTTTTTGAAGAAAAATCTAAAATACTAATTTTTTTTTATATTTCCTATTAATTAAGTATTTAGATTTGTATGCGTAGTTCAGGAGCTGTAGACCTTGAATTTTATGCTCAAATTTGGAGAATGATTTTAGGAAGATTATGAGTTAGAGAAGACTCCATGTATTTAATGTAAAAATGACAGATCAACAGTATAATGAATAGTTAGATTTGAATTATAATGCTAGTCAAGAACCCTCAATTATTGAGGAAAATTCGTTTGGACAATGGATTGAATCTAGCCATGAGATACATAATTCTTATTATTATTATTATAACCTAGGTTGGAAAAATCATTTGAATTTTAACTGGAATAATATTTTTGGAGGAGAAGACCAATTTTGGGAAGATAACTAATTTAATCAGACATGTAATTGAAATAACCATGGCGATTTTAACGATGAACTTTTTTCCCTTCTAGATTTAACTTCAACCCACAGAATGAAGAGAATGAGCTCTTATTAGAAGAGGTTGGGATTCAAATGAAGATTTAGCTGGAGAGTCAAGTGGTCACAATTAGAAATATAGAAAACCAACAGGGGTAGATTATTAATTCAATTAAAACTTATCCTCTAGAGAGTTTATTTA
The DNA here is from genome assembly GCA_002079205.1 of Phalaenopsis hybrid cultivar. Taxonomy (NCBI): domain Eukaryota; kingdom Viridiplantae; phylum Streptophyta; class Magnoliopsida; order Asparagales; family Orchidaceae; genus Phalaenopsis; species Phalaenopsis hybrid cultivar. The sequence continues at coordinate 66,257 of JXCR01111327.1, read as the reverse complement.
ATGACCCTGTGATAAACCTTAAGGAGAAGAATGGTGAACAAGATAAAGCTATCCAACTAAGTAGTGGAAGAGAATTGGAGAATATGGTTCAAATAACTATTGAGATGAGAAAAGAGGAAAACGTGATTGAAAGACCAATGGAAGAAATTCCTAATTAATTAGAAAAACCTATTTCATCAACCAAGATAAAAATAGAAAAACCAAATTCACCATTTCCTCAGCTTCAAGGGGAAGAATTGGAAGATAGCTTGAGAAAGAAGACTAACTAAGTAGAATTTGATCCAAAATAAGAATTATTTAGAGAGAAACCACTCCAAATTTTGGGAGATCTTGAACTATTTTATAGAGATCAATTTCTTATAAATTTTAAGGATAATATTAATATGCAAATTGAGAAAATCATTAGAAGAATATAGGATATAGAAAAAAACTTGAGGAACATTAATTTGAATTGATCTAAAAAGAACAAGCTGACAGAAAAACTAAAATTTAAGGATTTTGTAGGAATCCCTGGATCTGAAAAAGATTGGGCGATTGATTAAGGATTACACGGTTGGAATTTTGATCCAGGAGGAATCATTTTTCAGGTTAGCAACTTTAAACCAAGTGCTTTATGGGAGACAACCCATAGTTATCAGTGTGGATTGATTTAGAATATTTGAGGTTTATTATGTTAGCGTGGATTGATCAGTTTGATTGATGTTGGTGGATGTTTGGATTGCTAGTGAATTGATATGATCTTTATTTTTCATTGTGGATTGATCAATTTGATTGATGTTCATGGATGTTTAGATTGTTACTAGTTTCATTTGATATTTGTGTGTCATGAGGGAGGTGATTCCTTAACTTTTTATTATGACTAGAATTGAATATGTTTTCTTGTAATAGTTGGATTGATGAGTCCACTATGACTTAGGTATCAACCGGATTTATGTTTTACAAAAGACACCTTGAATTTTGATAGTGATAAATCTATCAAGTTTGTTAGTTTCTTTCTCTGACCTTGTTTTCATTTGGTAGGAGTCATGAACATACTTGATGAGTAACAGGCATATGATCTTACACTATCTTTATAACTATTAGAGGTGCATTGTTAAAACGATATGGTTTTGCATGATGTTGGTGCACAAGAGCCAATATATCAGGGTTAATCATATCTAGAGAATTAAACTATATAAAAATATTTAAAAGTACCAAATATATCAGTATAATGATTTCGTTAGAAATTGGAAGTAATGTAGTGAGATGTGTTGAGTTAAAAAAAGAATTGACCTCATTTGTCATGTGTTTGTGTTTGTGTTACAACAATATATAAGGCTTGGAGAACACTTAAATATATATTCTTATGTTGATACCTGTCATGCTTGTTGGACCTTTCTTTAGTTTAATTTTATTCTAGCATGTTTAGTTTAGATTTACTTTCTATCACAAATTATTCTGTCCTGATCAATACTTATAGATGTTTCTGATAGACATTTGTGGTAAACAGAATTTCTGAATTGTTTTTCTTCGTGCTTATATTTTCTATACTGAATGTTGTACATGTTAAAAATAAGTTTGGGGGTACGAAGAAAAATAAATTTTGAAATTAGTATACTTCCATTTTAGTTTAATATTATTGTCACTTGTTTTAGGTTAGATTTACTTTCTCCTACATTTATTCTATCCTAATTATGCATGTATATGAATTTTATAGGATGTTGTAGTAGCTGGTAGATTTAGCTTTTACTTTTTCATCTTGCTACATTTTATGGAATTGATTGCAAAATATTTAAAAATTCAAGTTTGGGGGGAGGAAGAAAAATCTTTCAAACTTAACTTTATTTATCTTCAGTAACCTGTATTTATTTTGATATCACTTTTAAAATGACTTGTGGTATGTGGAGTTTTCTTTAGGTTATACAACTTTGATTTTAGGAATGTTAGAAAAATAACATAGTTGGGATCCTATGTGATGAAATTGTTCTAGAGTTAAGATATTTTGTAGTAAATATTAGGAAAATGATTTGTTATTTATGGTAGAAATGAGTTGAATATTTGAAAAATAAAGATTCTTAGATTTATACTTAATACAAATTGAGTCTTTATTGAAACATTTTTCAAACTAATACTTACACTTTTCAAAAGTGCGGGAAATTTTTGAGTTTTAGATTTTAGAATGAGGATAGTAAAATTCAAAATTATGAAAAACCTATCCAGATATGGTAATCCTCACATTTAAGAAAAAAAAGGGGATTGAAAATAATCCTGAAAGAAAAAAAAAGAAAACATGTGAGGAGAAGCTTGAGAAGAAACCTAATAAAAAAACTTAGTTTCACTTGAATCTTTTTAAATGAAAAGACTTAGAAACAATCCTAAGCTTATTCTTATTTAAAAAAAAGTATTGGTTAAATTGGTATAGATATGGTGCTTAAATTCTGTTTTTAAAAATTCTTTGATTCTTTAGTTTAACAAATTTCAATAACTTTTGAAGTAAATAGAAACTAAGGATTCTTAAGTTGAATATGATATATTCTTACACCCTAGTCCTACGTTGATTTACTAGAATTTCTCTTAAGTAACACTATAACATTTTTTAGACAAAAATATAGGAAACTCTACTAAAGCCCACTTACTAAAATCAACAAATTTGGTCTTTAAAGTTATAATGTTACTTGAAGACAAGTAACATTTAAGTTTGAGTGTATTGATCAACCTTAAAATTACCCCTTTTTAGTGTACATTTCATGTTCATTTTATGCACATTTTCGATGATATTGCACATTAAAGGAATGTATTTTGCATGTTTTTTGTTTCAGATACATGGAATGGACATTGTTGACCTCACTTTTGGTTGATGTTTAGTTTTTCCTCTTTAGCAGCCTAAGCTCTAGCCATAGGACTTTCATGTTGACTATGCCTAGAAAACTAGAAAAGGAACCCTCACCATTAGAAATTCTACCTTCTTCCTTGTTCAACTTGAAGTTCCACATATTGGTTCTAACCTCTAGCACTTAGTAGGTGGGGTCATTTTAGGGGAGCTCAAGATGAGTTCCCATAATACTGCTTGCCCTTACGGTTGACTGTGGGTGTTTTTCTGGAGCTAAGGCACTCACTCGCACTCACAATCACTTACAACCATAAACCCAAATTTTTCTAACTTTGGTCCCTTGATCCTTTGGGAGACTCATGTAGATGGTCCCCTAAATCCACTAGCTCTAGGATATGGTTTAGCTAAGACCAGTACATAGAGGACCCAAATGGGGTTTCCGTTGGTCCATAACTCATTTATGGTGGTTAGCTCCTCAATTCTACCCAAAATATTCAACTTAGCCTTTTGTCCCAAAATCCCCCAAATTACCTAAACACCCACAAATCCAGAATTTGGTCAAAATTCTCAAATTCACCCAAAATATCCAAGCTTCTTCAAAAATCATTTCAAAACTTTTAAAAATACCCAAGTTATCCAAAACTACCAAAAAATTCCAAATGTACCAAAATACCCCCAAAATTGACAAATTTACAACAATATCGTTGGCACCCCAAAATTTTGCAAAGCATCCAAAATCACTCAAAATGTCTCCAAAACCAATTTGGACCCTTCAATTGGACCCAAATGGGCCAATCTAACCATTTTGACCAAAACCCCCAAATTGCCTTTAAAGGCCCAATTTCCCCAATTTCACCTCAAATGTCCATTAATTTGGGCCTAATGTTCTTCAATGTCAATCCTAAACTCAAATTCACCTTGCATATGACCAATTTAAACCAAAACTAAGCTCAATTTTGATCTAGGTTAAACCCCCAATTTTGGCTACATAACCTAATCTCACCAAATTGAACCCCATGGCCTACTCCATTGGCATTAATTTGAATCCTAAAATTTTCATAGAAATCTTACACATCAATGTTGACCTTAAATTGGCCTTGGTGAAGCCTTAATTTTATTTAATATTCACCCAAGTTCAGAAAACCACCCCAATTTTCTCCAAATTGGCTATGTCTCCAAAATTCACCAAATTTAATGCCTTCGGCCCAAAATTGGCACATAATTTATGTTGAAAACTCTTCATGAAATTATTATTGACCATTTTCAACAATCAATTTGTATTTAGCCCAATCTAGACTCAAGTCTAGCCCAACACGTCCAAACAGACCAAATTTCCAAAATCCTTCAAATTCAACCGCCAATTGAACTCAATATCATTTCAATCATTCACCAAAAATCTTCATTACAATCATATGCACAATGTTGATCAATCATTTGGGCCAATTAACATGGCTAGCCTAATTCAAACCCAACTTTTAGCCATTTGGACCCAAATTAAACCAATACACCAAAATTGGCCTAACCACCCTAAAGTCACCAAATTTGTGACGCCATAGCTACTAAGCTCCACCTAAGGACCAGGCTAAACCACCGTAATCCACAAAATAATGCTATGGACTAATGGATACCCAAATTAAGGGATTCATTCCATTTTTTAGGCCTTAACCATAAAATCTGCTCCATCATTGATTGTCATAGGGAGTTAATCATCATTGGCCACCCCTGACCTTCCTGAGCCAAGAGGTGACCACTCCCTGGTGAGCCAACCACCTTGGTGGCCGGAAAATGGCAAAACCAAAAGACACCACCCTTAAATCAAACCCAATCTTAACCCCAGGGGCCAGCTCAACAAAGTCAAACCTTAGAGCTCCTCAGCCCTCCACCTAGGCAGACATTTGCACCCATGACTAGGCCCTGAGCTCCCCTCTCAGGCCATGGCTATAAAAGAGCCCCTTCATGTCCAAGAGAGAGGTGATGAAATTTTCTCAAGGAGGCCCCTCTAATTTGCTCCCATAGCCTCTTTTAGACCACCTCAGTGTAACCCAACCACTCCTTTGCCCTATTTCCCCTTGTCACAGTTTAATTTTTTAGCTCAAATCCTTACCGGAGATAGGATAGAACTCTCCACACCTCCACATTGCACAAAAATCAAATTAAACTCACCCACACCTTCACCATAATGAAAGAAGACAAAGCCCCATCAAACCCCCCTCACAAAGAGCCTCTACACTAGACTTTGATCAACACTCAAATTCGGCCTTGATCAAATTTGGGTCTAGACCTTTCACCACAACCAGAGCCTCAATCCCTAGCCTCCTTGGACCTTAACAAACGTGCCAAGCATCTCTGATTGAAGCTTCCCTTCTAAGAGAAAAGGTATTGAACTTCCCCTCTTCCTGAGCCTATTTTGATTCTCCATTTAATTAAGGTAAGTTGAATGGCATGTTTACCGTATAGATGTGAACGTCACACTTAGAAGAGTCCATAAGATCAAACTCAAGGTCATTTGGTTGAGAAATGGGGGAGATCTTAAGGTTTTAAGGTTAACAGTTGTGGATTCACTCTATTTGGGGACAATGACGGGGAGCCGTTGGATCATACATGTATCAAATGGAGCGCTCTGATTGCGTCAGATGGGAGTGTGGTTCATAACGCGCGAGTCGAGCTAGCGGCTACATGGAAGGCGGCGTCTAACCAAAGCACGCCACACGTGTTTTTGGAGCCATCGTATGATTGCGTGGCATAGCACGTTTAAATAAAAAATAGGGATTTAAATAATTTAGAAAATACTCCTTAACTTAAAAAATTCATATCTTGGTGTAGAAAAATCAGAAAAAAAAAAACAAAAATATCCTAGTGCTCTGTGAAAAGAGGAGAACAATGTGGAAATGGCTTGAAGTTTATTTGATGAATATTTTTTTAATTAAATAAATACTAATTTGAGTATTTTAACTCTCCATGCATGTAGACATTTCACCTTGGCTTGATATTTTGGCATGTTGTTGCCTCTGTCTTGGGGGATATTCCCTGTTTTTTCCAAGGTCAGAGAAGACATCTTGACTGAGATCCATATTTTTCAAGTTTGTCTTTTACTTGCATAAATTAAACATAATAATTAGCACGTTGCTTAAAAAAATCCAACAAAATTTTGGAAGGTCTATTGTGATTAGAGAACCCTTTGAAAATATTTCAAGAGATAAGTCATTAAGAACACCCTTAACTCTCACAAAACCCTAAAACACAAAGAAAATTAATTTGAGAAAGATAATCATCTAAATGACTTGATTTTGATTTTCCACTGTAATTTAAAGTTTAGAGAACTCCCCATAAAAAAATTCAAGATATTTGGAGTTCATTTGATAACATAACTTAATTTTCTAAGTTACATGACATTTTTAATACTAAAAGAATTTTTAATAATTAAAATATAACAAAAAAATTATAAAAATTGGTTTCAAAAGTTCTCTGTGATTAGAGGAATTTTCTAAAAATAAAATTGTAAATAAAATAAAAACTTCATTTTTTAAGCCTACTTTTAATATTTAAATAATTAAAAATTAATAAAAATCACAAAATCGATAAATTCTTAGAAATGTTGTAAATTGTTTCCTAAGTATTTAGAAGCAATTGGAATATTTTTCCTAATTTTCTAAGTGAAGATATTGAATTTTGAAGCTTAAAACAATTTTTAAAGGCTTAAAAATGATTTTCCTTTAAATAATTCTAATAATTCCAAAAAAATAAAAAAAATGTAAAATCTATTCCTCCAGGTTCCTTAACCTTAGAGAGATTTAATAAAAATATAAAACTTATTATTCCACATTAAAAATATTTTATATTTAATTAATGCTCCAGAAATTAAAATAATTCTAATAATTCAAATAGAACTCAAAAAATCATAAAATTTGGTCCAAGTATTTCTTTGGTCTAAGTATACCTCTAGAAAAAATTTTAGGGGATTAGGCATTGCCTTGGTCAAGTTATGAAATTTTCTTTGAAAAATCATATTGTTGCATATAAATAAATATATAAATTAAATTAAAATTTGAAAATCACATTTTCTCCTGTGATGTCTTAATTGTCCCATGAGTAAGGAGAGATGAAAATTCCAAAGTCATTTAAAATAAATTTGATGAATTATGAAGTGATAGAGCCTTAGGGGCAAAAGTGCATTTTAGAAATTTAGCCTTAATTAACATTTAGGCTTAATTCAAGAAAAGGAAATGAGCAACCTTTGATCTTAATTAACATATTTGGATGATTAAAACATAAGAGATTAATTGGTAGAAACCAATCTCATTTTTTCCAATTAAAGGATAAATTTGAAATTCCTATATGATTAAAATTTGGGAGTCTACTGTTGACCTCACTTTTGGTTGAGGTTTAGTTTTTCTATTTAGTAGCCTAAGGTTTAGCCATAGGACTTTTCTATTGACTATTCTTAGAAAACTAGACAAGGAACCCTCACCATTAGAAATTCCATACTCCTCTCTACTCAACTTGAAGTTCCAAATATTGGTCATAACCTCTAGCACTTAGTAGGTGGGGTCACTATGAGGGAACTCAAGATGAGTCACCCTTAGGACTGCTGGACCTTATGGTTGACCCTGGGTGTTATCCAAGGCTTAAGACAATCACTTACACTCACAATCACTCACAATCACTCACTACCCTAAACCCATAATTTCCTGACTTTGGTCCCTTGATACTTTTGGGAGACTCATGTAGGTGGTCCCCTAAACCCATTAGCCTTAGGCTAGTGTTTGGTTAAGATCACTATATAGAGGACCCAAAATGGGATTTCCATTGGTCCATCGCTTATTGATGGTGGTTGGCACTCCAACTCTACCAAGATACCCAACCTATCTATTTGCCCATAAATTCCCCCAAGTTACCTAGATACCTTTGGGACCTCAAATTTGGCCAAAATTCCCAAATCTACACAAAATACCAAAATTGGTTCAAAAATCATTTCAAACATCTTAAAAAACACCCAAACAACCCAAAATAAAAAAAAAATTGGCCAAATTACCAAAATACCCCTTCTGAGCCCAAAATCCCAAAAAAATTCCAAAAAATCCCAAAAATTTCAAAAAACTACCAAATATTCCCAATTTCATTTTCCTCAACTACCACATGACCCAATTTGGTCAATTTGACCACTTTTGACCAAAACCCCCAAATTGCCCTTTAAAGGCCCATTTTTTCCCAAACCTACCTCAAATGTCTATCCAATTGGTCTCAATTTCCCCCAATTTCAATTCTAAACTCAAATCCACTCTTTATGTGACTAATCTAGACCAAATCCAAGCCCAATTGGTCATGATTTGAACCCAATTTTAAGCTAAACCAAAAACCTAATTTTGGCCCTATGACTTAGTTCCACCAAATTGAACCCATGACCTACTCCATTTGCCACAATTTGTGCTTAAAAATCTTCGTAACATTCCTACACATCACATTTGACCTTCAATTGGCCTTAGTGAATCCCCAATTTCATTTAGTTTTCTTATGTCCAAAAATACCCAATTTTGCCTCAAATTATCCATGTCCCCAAACTTGACCAAATTGAGGGCCTTAACCCCAAAATTTTCACTCTATGTCTTCATAAAAAATCTTCACAACATCTCCCTTGATCGTGTGGACCATTCAATTTGGACTTAGCCTAAGGCTAGCCAACCTAGACCCATGTCTAACCAAACATGCCCAAATTGACCAAATTTCAAAAATCCCTCTAATTGCCCACCAATTGAACTCAAAATCACTTCAAACCTTCACCAAAAATCTTCATAACAATCATCTAAACAATGTTCATCAATCATATAGGCCAATTGACATGGCGAGCCTAGCCCAAACCCAAGCTTTGATCACTTGAACCTACATTGAACCCATGCACTAAAGATGACCTAACTACCACAAGGTCACCAAATTAATGACTCCACAGCCATTAGTTGGACCATAGTGGCCAACATAAACCTCTTAAAACCACCTAAATTAAGCCATGGAACAAAGGTCACCTAAATTAAGAGATTTCATTCCATATTTGCTTAAGCTTAGGACATTTTTGCCAAAACAAAGCCTAAACACAGAAAATTGCTGTGACATATTCTCCTGGGTTCCCTGAGCTCCTAGCCGCCTCCCTCTGGCTGGCCAACCGACCTAGTGGCCAAAAAATGGCCAAACCAAGAGCCACCCCCATGGGATTAAACCCAATTTAAGCCTAGAGGCCACCTAATCCAAATTAAATATTGGAGCTTCTCTGCCCTCCACCTAGGCAGCACATTTCAACCCTCAATTGGCCATAACAAAAATCCTAAGGCCTTTTTTATAAAATGCTCCCCTCCACGACCATGGAGAGAGAGATAAAAATTCCTCTAAGAGACTTCCCCAAATTGATCCCAAAGCATCTTTGAGACCTCATCAGTGCAACCCAACCACCACATTTCCCTGAATTCCCTTACCGGAGCCCAATTTTTGAGCTCAAAACCTTACCAGAGACAGGACAAAGCTGTCTACCTCTCCAAACTCCACCAAACTCAAATTAAAGTCACCCACACCTTCACAACATTGAATGAAGCTAAAGCCCCATCAAATCCCCCTTCCATAGAGCCCTTAATATAGACTTTGATCAACACCTGAAATCGGCCTTGGTCGAATTTGGGTTTAGGCATTTCACCATAGAAAGAGGCTTAATCCCTAGCTTCTTTGGACCCCAAAAAACATGCCGAGACTCTCTGATCAAAGCTTCCCTTCTCAGAGTCAAGGTATTGAGTCTCTCTTCCTCCCGAGCCTATTTGGACTTTACATTTGATTAGGATTTTACATTTGATTAGGATTAATTTAATTGCATGATTACCATATGGATATGTTTTTCTCACTTAGATGAGTCAATAGGATCAAACCCGAGGTGATTTTATTGAGTCTAGGCTGAGATCTTAAGGTTTTAGTGTGGACGGTCAGGGAATCACTCTAGCGGGGATGATGACTGGGAGCCGTTCAATCGCCCGTGAATCAGATGAACGGAGGAGATCAAGCCAGACCGTGTCTCCTTACATGAACTGTGGGCTGAGTCAGTGGCTATGTGGATGGCGGCGTCCAACCAGAGCACGCCATGCATGACGTCAGAGCTGCCTAGGATCCAGTCAGCGCCGCGTGTTTAAATAGATAAACAAGGAATTGAAAAAAATTAGAAAATGATCCCAAACTTTAAAAATTCATATCTTGGTGTAGAAAAATCATAAAAATAAAATAAAAATGTCCTCTTGCTCAGTGAACAGAGAAGAACAATGTGGAAATGATTTAGAGTTCATTTGATGCATATTTTATTTTTAATTAATTAAACATTGGATGTTTTGATTCTCCATGCATGTAGTAATATCACTATGGCTTGAAATTTTAGCATGGTGTTGCCTCTGTCTTAGGAAATATCCTCTGAATTTTCCAAAGTCAGAGGAGGTCCCTAGACAAAGATCCATATTTTTCAAGTTTATATGCATTATTTGCTTAAATTAGTCATGGAAATTAGCATGTTGCTTAGAAAAATCCAAGAAAATTTTGAAAGGTTTATGATGACCAGAGAACCTTTAGAAAAATTTCTCAGGAGCCAAGTCATTCAAAATACACCTAATCTTTACAAACCCTAAATCATTAAGATAATTAATTTTAAAGAATACAAACAAAAAATGACTTAAATTTTTATCTCCACTATTGTTTAGCATCCAGAGAACTCACCATAAAAATTTCAAAGCATTTTGAGTCCATTTAAAGGCCTAAATTGATTTTTCAAGTTAAATATCTTTTTTGGCACTTAAATGATTTTAAAAGAAAATCAAAATATAACTAAAAAAATTATAAAAACTTGTTTTTTGAGTTCTCTGTGATCAAGGGTATTTTCTATAAATAAAATGAAACTTGATTTTTGAGTCCATTTTGAATATTTAAAATAATTTAAAAAATCCATTAAAATCACAAAAATAATAAAATTGATGGAAATATTCTAATTTGCTTCCTAAGTAATTAGGAATAATTAGGACATTTTTCCTGATTTTCTAAATAAAAATACTGAATTTTAAAGCTTAAAAATAATTTTTAAAGGCTAAAAATGGATTTTCACTAAAATAATTCCAATAAATTAAATAAAACTAAAAAAAATATAAAATTTTCTCCTATGGGTTCTTTGACCTCAGGAAGATTTTTCAAAGAAAATAAAACTTAATTTTCCCCATTTAAAATATTTTATATTTAATAAATACCCAAGATCTTAAAATAATTCTTAAAATTCAAATAAAATTAAAAAAATTATGAAATATAGTCCAAAGGCTTTTCTAGTTTAGGTCTACATCAAGTAAAAATTTCAAGGGACTAGGATTTACCTTGGTCAAGTTAGAAATTTTCTTTGAAAAATCCTATTTTTGTATGAAAATAATTATATAAATTAAATTAAATTTTCAAAAATTATGCTTTCTTCTCTAAATGAGGTAAGATAAAAATTTCAAAGTCATTTGCATTAAATTTGATGAATTATGAAGTGTCAAATGTGTAATTTTGGCCTTTAACATTTAGGCTTAATTGAAGGAGGGAAATGGGCAACCTCTGATCTTAATTTGGACGTTTGAAACACAAGGGGTTAATTGGTAGAAACCAACCTCACTTTCTTAATTAAAAAGATAAGTTCATAAATTTCTAAATTATTTAAATTTGGAAGTTTATTAAAATAAAATGAACTTAGGACTTCGGGGTATGACTTTTGAAGCCAACAATTAATCAATTTAATAGCCCTATTTGATTTTCAAATGAAATTCAAATAGTAAGTCATGATCACCTAAAGCTTAACCTTTTCAAAACTAATTAAGACACTCACCTAGGTCTTCGGCTTAGTAGTGACTTAGGCTAAATCAAGTTTCATTTAAATCTAAAGCTTAACCTTTTCAAAACTAATTAAGACACTCACTTAGGTCTTAAGGGCTTAGTAGTAATCTAAGTTAAATCAAGACTGATTAAATGAGGATTAGAAAAAACAAACACAATTAAAATTAAAACATCTTTCAAACACTACAAGCCCAATTAGGACCAAAATTTGGATAAGTGTTCCAATAACACTAACTTGCCTATTTAAGGGTCTTCACCCACATAATATTCAAAATTAAATTATAAATGATAATTACCCTATTCTTAAGGATAATTGAGACGTCAATGCTCACTAAACACTAAGGGTATTTACAGGATGAATTATTAAGCAACATAATAAGTTTAAAAGAACTCAAGATTTTCCACCATGTAGCGAGAGAGTAGCACGGACCCGCTTCTTTCTCTAGAATTGTTGGATACCTCAGAGATCTACTAAACTTAATATGTTTTGCTTGACAAAATCATCCTTAATTTAACTCCTAAGGGCCCACCAAGATATGACTTAGGGTTAGGTAGGTCATCAAAATTTTACTTCCCCGTTTCATATAAACTGCCTTAACATGTCTTCTGAGTTTTAGGTGGTGGAACGAGAAGACTCTCCAGGCACGCTTTTACGGTTTTCAGCGTTGTCTTTCTTATACTTTAATAATTACACAAATTTGCATGCTAAACAATGATGTCACCCTGCATGAAAACTAAAACTATCAGGATAGCCACAAAATTAAAACCAAAACAAAAACTAAAATCAACTAAGATAAAAATCACCCCCACAACATTCAAAATATAAAACAACTCAAAATTTAATCATAAAAATCATACAAAACTACAATTGCAACTAAATTAAGATGTCTCTATTGGATGATCGGAAATTCCTCGGAGGAGGTAACCTACGGTTGCTAACGAGGCTTCCCATGGTCTAAATGAAATTATGAAATTCATTAAGTAACCTACGGTTGCTAACGAGACTTCCCACGGTTTAAATGAAATTATGGAACTCATTAAGATGGGTTTAGTAAGTTCATTTGGACTAAGTGAATCCAATAGAAAATAGTGGTGCCGGAATGAGGGAGTAACCTACGGTTGCTAACGAGGCTTCCCACGATTTAAATGAAATTATGGAACTCATTAAGATTGCTAGTAAGTTCATTTGGACTAAGTGAATCCAATAGAAAATAGTGGTGCCGGAACGAGGGAACTACAGGATCCTAATCGGTGTCGCTCTAATCAACTTTAACATGCCCCCAAAAAATTTAAAGAATTTCAACCATAAGGCCACCTGATTTGATATCATAACTTTACACACTAGAAAACTCAAACTCATCATAGCAAGGAGCTTGGAGCTAGCATGGTGGGCGGTATGACCATCTTCAACAGCAAAACCTGTCATCTCCAACTAAACCAATCTTCCTTCCTTAGACTTAAACAACAAAGCCATAACACTTTGAGATTGCTTGCTTATGCAACGTAAATCCTCACATTATCTTTAGGCCTTTTTGTATAGCCTTGCTATACAATATAAGCCCTAAATCTTCTTAGAATTCCGAGGTTGTTGTTTGTCACGACCTAAACTCTCACATCTTCCAGGCTATTTGTGTGCTCATTTAACACGAATGTAAGCCCTAACTAATAAAATTGATAGGATGAAACACATAAATATTTCTCCTTAAAAATGAAGCCAAACCTTAGGATAGCTTGAGAAGTCACCGAGGTTCTCCTCTGCATCCATGATATCCTCTAATTCTTCCTCCTTTGGACTCTACAACAAAATTTTTCAAATTTGAACCAATCCCCTTTCACACCTCTAACCGATTTCGTTGAAGAGTCCTACCCTTTGAAATTCCTTGAAGATAATATTTCTTGATTTTTATTGAGAGTTATTTCGTTGAAGAGTCCTACCCTTTGAAATTCCTTGAAGATAATATTTCTTGATTTTTATCGGGTCTCATTGAAAAGTCCTACCCTTTGAAACTCCTTGAAGATAATATTTCCTGATTTTTATCGAAACATTGAAAAGTCCTACCCTTTGAAACTCCTTGAAGATAATATTTCTCCTGATTTTTATCGAGTTCTTAGGTGACTTTGGTCATTTAAGATGTAATTAACTATAGGGGTTTGCCCTTATAGAAAGCATGTCCGAACCCAACTTAATATAAACCTTATTTAATTTTTCATATTAAAAAGGGGAACTTGTCGGCAAATATAAACGTTTCACAGACCAAGCTGATGTCATATATCCCTTAGTTTATTTGATCGAGCCTCATCCTTAAGTCTTGTGTTTATCCTTTGTGATAGATACAAGATTTGAGGTACTATGCTCTTTCATTTAAATTATGGAAAATATGGGGTCGATTTGATTTTATATTTTTCTAAAGCTAAATATATATATAAATTAAAACGTCCTTCCAAAGCGGGTGACAAGATTTTGATTTCGGTGACCGACAGCTTCTTATGGGCAACTCCTCCAACCAAAAATAGCGTCGACAGCTTCTGGCTACTCTGCTGAGGACAAGTTTTTCTTTCCATACAAATCAAGAAATATTATCTTCACACATCGGTAATATGCCCATGTCCCTCTTGGACCAATAAATATTATCTTCACACATCGGTAATATGTTCATATCCCTCTTGGACCAAATTACCCTTCTTCCGTACAAATCAAGAAATATTATCTCCACACATCGGTAATATGTCCATGTCCCTCTTGGACTAAAATACCCTTCTTCCATGGCATACTTTACCCATTTCTGTCTTGGGAAAGTACTGCTAACTCCTTGGACTTCAGGACTATCTATTCAACCATCTTTGAATAGAGGGGTTCAGAAGGAAGGACATTAAGGACTCTTTAAATTTTCATGTGGGGTCGGACTCCCAATAGGTGTGTTGGTGGACTAGTTCAACTTGGGCATTGTCTGCCACTAAATGGGTCCCGCATTGGGTTCTAACATACTTCACTTCTCCCTTCAAAATTTGATTTGCTATCTTATAAATTAAACCAAATCGTGTTGTGCTACGCGCACTTTAAAATTTTTTCTTATATAAATTAAATTTTACACCTCTTGATTTTTCTTAAACAAAATTTTAAAGTACCCATAAATTAAGACCCGGCCAGTCTACAGATCAACCTCTACATTTAGTGCTTGCACTAAAAAATTATGAGGTTTTGGACCATATAGCTATCCCTAAAACTTTCTATTTTCAAGCCTACTGCAATGGCCTACCGAATGCTGAACTTTTCCTGTAACCTGCCAATGAGCTACGAAGCCCGTAACCTCGCTCTTACCATCAAATTTGGAGCTAGATTTGACGATCTCGAGGTCATCCTCGGGAAATCCCCGTTTGTGGTAATGAAGATTGCCGCACCGGAAATACAAGAACCATCTGCAGAATTAAGCCTGAACTACCTTCAAGACTTCCCTGCCTGCAAGAAGTCTAAAACTACTGCCATCACGACACCCGCCAAACCTGCAAGCCCCGCTGCTGCTAAGGGGAAAGAAGTAATGATTATTTAGGATCTGACTAAGGGGTTAGTCCCACTACCCGTGTTTGAAATCGGATCAAGCTCAAGGACTGTACCACTGACCCAAACCTAAAAAAGGAACCATAACAGAAGGTTTCAGAGGGCCTTCAAAGCTCAGGCTCCTGAAAAGTCACCCGTTGATGAGGAGCCTCATCAAGATGAAGAAGGATTAAAAAAAAATTATCCACTTTTATGAGGGAGTAGATTCCATCCTCTGACGGATATCGATGGATATGAGAGTATCCGGAGAATCGTCGCCGCATTACGACCACTTCATGGACATGGTGAGGAGAGAAAGAAGTTCACTCCGATCACCCGAGTTAGTGCAGTTTTCAAAAGGCTAGCTACCAAAGAAGGATGTTCATTTAGCGAGTTACTTAAATGAGTGGGAGATGCAATTTTCCCTTGCCTGAAGAAGGAAGTTTTAAAGGGCGTCAAGTCCGTCAGACAGTCCCACAAGACAACTGGAGTGCCCTCTATTCGCATCCCCGTTTGGTTCCATTTAGGGAACAAAGTTGATACCGCAGTAGTTACTACTGATTATACCACCACGAGGACCCGCAGGCCGTCGACCGGTTAAGTCAAGACTGGGTTCGAAAATCTTACCCGTCACCCATTATGGAGATATTCCTACAATCCCAAA
Organism: Phalaenopsis hybrid cultivar; assembly: GCA_002079205.1. Taxonomy (NCBI): domain Eukaryota; kingdom Viridiplantae; phylum Streptophyta; class Magnoliopsida; order Asparagales; family Orchidaceae; genus Phalaenopsis; species Phalaenopsis hybrid cultivar. Next base: position 50,381 of record JXCR01111327.1, on the reverse strand, counting down.
GGAAAAGACAAGATGATTACCTGACACTGTAGCCGGTCTACACCACGGGGAGCATACTTTCCCTTGACATACCGATGTTTATACTAAGACACTTAGTCCCGAGTCATCATCGCCGAAAAAGAAAAAGGTATAGGTACCCAAGATCGCTGCACCAATATAGTCCAGTGAGCTCGTGGGATAAGAACATGAAATGAAACCAGGGTCTGAAATATATGTCATCATTGCAACAATAGCCGGCAAAATAGACGAACAAGTAGAGGATGCCCATCAGGGTCCTCCAGATCTTAAAGCGATCAAGGAATCAATAATTGAAGAGAAAGTTAAGAAACTGAAGATCAATATTTTTGAGTTAGCTTGAGAACACAGAGTTTTCTTCGATAGCGACGATGAAAATTTTGATTACAATGATTACTTAGAGGAAGATTTCATGGATGTCCATGTAATTGAAATAAGAGCCGCCACATCTGCACGTGAGGCTCAACCTCACACCGAAGAGAACGCCATAGATGAGCTGCATAGGGCTATCCTCCTAAGGGATGAGCAAGTTAGTCTACTGGAGAAAAGAATAGAAGAAATGACCGCAGGCATGACCGTCATGGCCACTATTCAAGGGCAATCACAAGTGCCGCAATTGGCTTCTCAAGAGATCAATCAGCCAGAAATCATACACATCACAGATAAAAGAAGAGAGGTTGCTTCAGCAAACAGAGACGAGCAACATAGAAAGAATTCTCCATCAGGTGCTATACTAGAAATGGAATTCAAGCAAATGGTTGAACAAGTGCGAGACACCTTAACCCAATCTAAGGGTGGGGCATTGATTCTAAAGGGTAGACCTTACTCGAAGGAATTCGATGCCGTGCCTTTCCTCAAGGGTTTTGTGGCCCCAAACTTCAAGATATTCGACGAGACTAGGAATCCCATACAACATATAGCACATTTTTTAGCCATCTGTGGCAACACGAGAAATAGTGAAGCTCTACTCTTCCAGCTGTTCGTCAGTAGCTTGTCAGGAATTGCTTTCGACTGGTGCACTGACTTGCCCAACGGGTCAGTTAAAACATTTTCCCAGTTGGAACAACTATTTGTGAAAAGATTTCCCATGGCACAACATCATGTGTCTATTAGACAGTTCATGATGGAAAAATAAAAGCCTAGCAAAACTTTGGTGGACTATATTTTGAGGTGGAGAAACCTTAGCAAGAAATGTGAACCCGAGCTACAGGAACATCATGCGATTGAAATTATACTCAAGAGCATTCATGGGCCGGTACTTTCATGCTCATGAGACTCACCATCAAATCCTTCGAAAAGCTACTCAGTAAAGCCAACAGTCTTCAAGCGAAAATAAAGCACATGGAGCCACACGAAAAGGCTAAGGTGACCAGAGCGTTCGAAAAGAAATCAAGAGTAGTAGCGACCGTCGACAAAGGAAAGCAGTCGATGAAGATATATGCAGAAGAGCCTTGCTAATCGTCATCACTGTATGCTCAGAAAACGAGTAGTCAATCCAACCAGCGACCCTTCAAGGAGGATCACCTCAAATAGGGGATAATAAAATGTCCTTGTTAGAACGACATAAAATGGTGTATTATTTCAAAGATGAAGCTATACCTACAATATTCAGAAGTCTGATGAAGAAGCTGGAGTTCAGAATACTAGATCCAAAGAAGCCCGAAGAGGTGGATAGGAAGAATTAACCGAATTATTGTCCATACCACCGGTTTCTTGGGCACACTGAAGAAAAATGCTTCATCTTTAAAGACTGGCTCGAGAGGAACTATAAAGAAGGGAACATAACAATCCCGAAAGAATATTTAAGAGAACCTTAAAAAAGTTCCATAAATATGATTTTGGCCGAGCCAATCTCCCCAATCGATCCGTATACTGGAATAGATGGATGAAGTACAACTTTGGATGAACTCAATCAAATATAGGATCCATCAAAACAATCTTTTGCATATACCAGAGAAGAAGGATGGAATGTGGTCTGGAATAGATCATTTAAGAAAATACTGAACAAGATCCAGTCTGCATCAAGACAAGCCTCCATTCAGAGTCCGCATCATACCAAGCCTGAGATGAAGGTTTCATCAGGAGATCCGTCACTGTCAAGGATAAAGAAGAAGAAAAGCATCACTACAAAGATTGATAGCACGGGGAGTAGGATAAGGGCCGCTTTTATCAGATTAGTTGTCTCAGATTCCGGGAAGAAAATCCTCGAACTCTTGACCTTGTACAATTATTTTTTTGTCCCTCCGGGGCTTTATGAATATAATGATTGTGATTTGGGTTACATTTTAACTGTTTCTCGTGATAACGTAACTGAATATGACAAATCTAACTTTGATCTTGATCCCCAAAATGATCCTCAAATCGTACTCGAGTCTGATGAACTCGTTATCAAGTCTAAAGAAGACATCAATGATATCGTTTACAACACACCGATAACAAGGAGCCAATTCTCGAGCATCACGGTACACCGCTTACCATCAACTTAGATTTTTCCGATGAAGAGGAGGAGACATCGGAAGATTCAACAATGATATACCAAGAAGAAGAAATCACAGAAGTTAAATTGAGGAGTGGAAAAGTGTTACCACCAAGAATTGCTCCAACAGACAAAGAAAAGCAAATAATGATTCGAGAGGAGATACCCCCACCTCCAACAGTAGAAGAGCTACATGATCAAGAAAAAATCAAAGGATCATACAAAGTAGATTACAACGTGCTAGCTCATCTTAGGAAGTTGCCGGCCTGATTAAGCATCTACGATGCTCTGACCCTGTCAAAGGAGATAAGAGAGTCTCTAGTTACAGCTTTGCTTGACCCAGAGATTTGCTTAGCTCAGTTGGCTAGCACTTCCTCAGATGAAGTTTGTTTGTTGAAAGAATAGCTTAGGGTAACCTTCACAGACGAAGACTTGTTGCTCGGTACCGCCGACCACATTCCTCCACTCTACATCTCCGTCAACATCGACTGATTTGTGTTGTCCAGAGTTTTAGTAGATCCTAAAGCATCTCTTAACTTGATTAGCCTACAAACATTGGCCTATAACGTTAACTTGATGAGTCTACGGACGTTAGCATATTTGGACTTCAACATTCAGGAGCTCATCCTGATAAAAGTGATGTTTTCAACCAAAAGGGAGAAAGAGCCCTTGGATCAATTACATTAATTATGAAGGTTGGAGAACTCGTAACAACCGCTAAATTTCATATCATCGACACCAAGACCTCTTTTAACGCTCTATTAGGTCGACCATGGATTCATAAACACAATATGGTTCTATCATCTCTACACCAATGCATCAAATACCGCAAAGATGGTCAAGAAAATTACATCAAAGGAGACCTACAACCATTTTTAGTGCATGAAGTTGGTATCCACAAAGATGCTGCCTACTACACGCCTCCAAAGAGGATTGTATTCTCTCGTAAAGTTATCACAAACGAAGATGAAGATTCAGAAGAATTACAAAGAGGAGGTCATTCAACTCTGCATCATCGATCTTTCACCACTCCCTTACAATGAGTTGGTGGAGGTTCTTTTAGTTCGCAGACCCGAGGTCGAGGCTGGGGGCGTAGACGAGGAAGGATCAATTTAATTGTTGAACGGACTAGGCCAGCCATCAATGTTGGTGATGAAGACAGTTCTGAAGACTAGATAATGATGTCAAGACGGAAGAGACCTCAGTACAAGATATCCCTAGAAGATATAGAGAGAAGTGAATATGAAATAATGTATGATCGGATAAACCACTATGTAAATGCTATGACCCTTACTCCAATTCTCCCTCAAGAGGTCGAGAGTTTAGAGGTCAAGGAAGTTCGTAGTATTGGTTCAAATTCGATCAAATTTTATCGTGTTTCTACCTCTACTGAGCTTGAAAAACATGTAAATTTGGATGATGATCCTATTGAATTAATGGAATTGCCTTTTGGTTACTTCTCGCCTTGTGTTCAAAAGTTAATTCAACAAAGACACTTACCAAAACAAATGCCAAAAGATAAATTTCAACTTTTTGAAAAATTATGGAATGGTAAAACTCAAACTCCAAATTCAAAAAAGGGTCTCGGATTTGGTATAGGCAGACCAGTCGATGATTTTGAATTTTGATAGATTTTTACTGGTGAGTCAGAAGAGGATTGCCTCGATATAGAGGATGAATCTAAAATTTTGCATGGTTGTTACTAGTGAGTCAGAAGAGGATTGTCTCGATATAGAGAATGACTCTGCTGATCAACCAATAGAAGATGCTCCGCCAGAGAGGAAATTAAATCTACCATTGATGAATTGAAAGAGATTAACCTCGGGACTGAAGAACAACCCGGACCTACATTTTTAAGTCCTCTACTCAATGACGAAGAATCTACAGAATTGATCAAACTATTAACAAAATTCAAAGATTACTTCGCATGGAGCTATGATGAAATGTCAGGATTATCCGCAGAAGTTGCAGTCAATAAACTCAGGGTGGACAAGATAACAACCCTAGTAAAACAAGATCCCAGAAGAATGCGCCTCCAAATAGAGCAACAAGTCATCATCGAGGTGAAGAAATTAATAGACGCCAACTTTATGAAAGAAGAGCAGCACCCCACATGGTTGGCTAACATTTTACCTGTTAAGAAGAAAAATGGACATATCCGTGTTTGTGTTGAATTCAAAGATTTGAACAATGCATGTCCAAAAGATGAATTTTCACAACCCATACCAGAGATGATGGTGGATATCACTTCAACACAGGAAATTTTCTCCTTCATAGACGGATCGTCGGGATACAACCAAATCAAGATGGCTCCCGAGGATGCAACACTTACAACCTTCAAAACACCGATCAAAATTTTCTGCTACACAATGATGTTGTTCGACCTAAAGAACGCCAGAGCAACATATCAGCGCGCGATGACGAAGATTTTTGATGACCTCATTCACAACTAAGTAGAATATTATATGGATGATTTGGTCATCAAAAGTAAATAAAAAATAGACTTTTTGTACGATTTGAGGATCGTGTTTGAACGGTTATGACGATACGACCTTAACAGAAATATTTTTAAAGTGCGCCTTTGGCATTACCTCCGGGAAATTTATAGGATTTTTTGTCCGTCATCGGGGAATCGACATCGACTCGGAAAGATTAAAGCTATCTTGGAAATGCCTCCTCCTAAAACCTTGAAACAACTACGTTCCTTCCAGGGAAAGTTGGCATATCTCAGACGCTTTATATCTAATCTCTCATGTAGGTGTCAGCCTTTCTCGGCATTAATAAAAAAGGATGCCAAATTCATTTGGGAAGAGAAATGCCAGTGGGCCTTCGAGGACGTTAAACAATATTTAATGAAAGCTTCTGTGTTGGCAGCTCCTTTCCCAGGGAAACCCTTGATACTTTATACCGCGACCTTAGACGTCTCTCTTGGAGCCCTCTTAGCTGAAGTCAATGATGAGGGTAAAAAAAAGACACTCTACTACTTGAGTCGTCACCTAATACCGACGAAATTAAGGTATCCACCAATTGAGAAGCATTGTCTGGAATTGATTTTCGCCGCCCAAAAGCTTATACATTACATGCTTTCTCATAAGATTACCCTGATCTCGAAAGTTAATCCACTGCAATATCTGATGACCCGACCAACACTTTCTGGACGTCTAACAAGATGTTCAATGATTTTATTGCTATTTGATATAACTTTTGTTCCCCTTCGTGCTACCAAGGGAATGATACAGCAGACTTTCTCGCTGCACACCCACTGCCAGTTGGGTCCTCTCTCAACGTTGAGTTACTAGACCAGCAAACACTACAAATGGAATTTTCTAGTGTGCAATGCTAGGAAATGTACTTCGATGGCACTTCGTGAGCTAGAAAAGACAAAGGATCATGCACAGTTATACCAGGCAAAGCATGGATCAGTTTGATCTTTATCACACCATAAGGGTATGTTGAGGTTCTCATATCGCCTGCACAGCTGTGCACCAACAATGAAGCAGAATATGAAGCCTTAATCACCGGATTGGGAATGACAATCTCAATGAATATAACAAACATTGCCATCTATGGCGACTCCCAACTCGTCGTCCAACAAGTCATTAGACAATACAAAATTTTGAAATCAAGATTAGCAGAATACCATCAGTACACAATGAAGCTCCTGGAGCAGATTCTCGATGTGACTTTCTACTGGATTCTTAGGGGAGATAATATCCATGTCGATGCTCTAGCAAAACTTGCTAAAGAATTGGCATGTCCCCCAGAGGATTCCATTGAAATCACAGTGCAAGGAAGAAAAGTCTTGTCTTAGATCGACCTCAAAACTCTACACAAGATTGAGAAAGAAGAAGCAATAAATACAGTTGCAGACATCAACAAAGATTGGCAAAAGCTATTAATAGAATATTTGTATACTGGAAAGCTGCCAGAAGACAAGTCTGAAGCACATCATATTACAAGAAGGGCCATGTCTTACGCCCTAGTGGGAAATGTTCTCTACATAAGATCGATTGACTGGATGTGGCTACGGTGTTTGAGCAGGGTCGAAGCACAAAATATTGTCAAAGAGGTACATGCAGGATTGTGTGGCATTCACCAGTTAGGGCCGAAAATGAAAATGAAGATCAAAAGAATCGGGTATTATTGGCCAGCAATGATGTCCTACTTCATGGATATAGCCAGAAAATGTCAGTAATGTCAAGTGAATGAGGTGGTCTTACACCAGCCTCCGAATGTGCTACACCCAACTTTTGCCTCGTGGCCATTTGAGTGTTGGGGCACGGACATAATAGGTCCAATAGACCCTCTATCTTTTAAAGTACACAAGTTTATACTTGCTGCTACAGATTACTTCTCCAAATGGTCAGAGANCATTTTTGTCAGAAGACATGGGATAGATTGGAGATACTCTACAATTTACTATCCCAGAGCAAATGGTCTTGCCGAAGCTTTCAACAAGCACTGGTACAGATTTTGAAGAAAACACTGGATGAAAATAAAATGATTGGCATAACAAACTGTTATAAGCCTTATGAGCCTACCAGACGACTTTTAGGACTCCCACTCGGTGTGCACCCTATGTGCTCGTGTATGGGACCGAGGCCATGCTACAGCTAGAAATCCAGACACCATTTCTCAGAGTCGTCATTGCCAACCAACTCACAACAGAAGAAAGTGCAAAACTTAGACTTGAAGAACTGGAGAGTCTCGAGGGAAAACGACTAGAAGCCCAACAACATTTGAAGCTCTACCAGGCGAAGATGGTACAAGCCCATGACGAATTGGTCCGCTCAAGGACATTCAAAGTTGGTGATCTCATGCTTGTGCTCAAAAGACCTATACTTGCATGCGGCAAAATAGGTGGAAAATTTGAACCAACTTGAGAGGGACCATTTGTTGTTGAGAAGGTCTATGCAGCAGGAGCCTACCAGTTAGTAGACTTCTGGGGTGAAAGACCCATGTTACTGACAAATGGACGATACCTGAAAACCTATTACGCAATCTGATGCCGCTCAATGCCACTTGCCTCTGCTTTCTTTGAAACTTTGAAACTTTGATTATTTTAAGGTTATCTATGTGGCCAGATGTCTATGATCGGATCTAAATTTTGTAATTAACCTCATTATAATGAAAATTTTGAAAANACAATTTACTATCCCAGAGCAAATGGTCTGGTTGAAGCTTTCAACAAGACATTGGTACAGATTTTGAAGAAACACTTGATGAAAATAAAAGGGATTGGCATAACAAACTATTAGAAGCCTTGTGGGCCTACCAGACAACTTTCAGGACTCCCACTCAGTGTACACCTCGTGTACGGGACCAAGACCATGCTACNTACCGTTACGTGAGGTTACGGCACAACACGTCCATCAATTTTTCAAAAGCCAAATTGTCTACCGTTTTGGAGTACCGCGAAGAATAATCTCTAACATTGAGACAACTTTTAAAAGTACAAAGATCAACAATTTCATCAAAAGACATGAGATAGATTGGAGATACTCTACAATTTACTATCCCAGAGCAAATGGTCTGGCTGGAGCTTTCAACAAGACACTGGTACAAATTTTGAAGAAAACACTGGATGAAAATAAAAGGGATTGGCATAACAAACTGTTAGAAGCCTTGTAAGCCTACCGAACGACTTTTAGGACTCCCACTCAGTGTAAACCTTATATGCTCGTGTACGGGACCGAGGTCGTGTTACNACACCATCTCTCAGAGTCGCCATTGCCAACCAACTTACAACGGAAGAAAGCACAAAACTCAGACTTAAAGAATTGGAGTGTCTCGAGGGAAAACGATTGGAAGCACAACAACATTTGGGNCACTGGATGAAAATAAAAGGGATTGGCATAACAAACTGTTAGAAGCCTTATGGGCCTACCGGACGACTTTCATGACTCCTACTTAGTGTACACCTTATATGCTTGTGTACGGGACTGAGGCCATGCTACCACTAGAAATCCAGACACTATCTCTCAGAGTCGTCATTATCAAACAACTCACAATGGAAGAAAGCACAAAACTCAGACTTGAAGAACTGGAGAGTCTCGAGGGAAAACAATTGGAAGCGCAATAACAATTGAAGCTCTACTAGGCAAAGATGGTAAAAGCCCATGTNGTACAGATTTTGAAGAAAATACTGGATGAAAATAAAAGGGATTGGCACAACAAACTATTAGAAGCCTTGTGGACCTACCGGATGACTTTCAGGATTCCCACTCAGTGTACGCCCTATGTGCTCGCATATGGGGCCGAGGCCGTGCTACCGCTAGAAATCCAGACACCAACTCACAACGGAAGAAAGTGCAAAACTCAGACTTGAAGAACTGGAGTGCAAAACTCAAACTTGAAGAACTGGAGAGTCTCGAGGGAAAATGATTAGAAGCCCAACAACATTTGGAGCACTACCAGGCAAAGATGGTACAAGCCCATGACAAATTTGTCAGCCTAAGGACATTCAAAGTTGGTGACCTAGTGCTTGTGCTCATAAGACCTATTCTTGCATGCCGCAAAATAGGTGGAAAATTTGAGCCAACATGGGAGGGACCATTTGTCATTGAGAAGGTTTATACAGGAGGTGCCTACCATTTAGTGGACTTCTAGGGAGAAAGACTCATGTTACCGATAAACGGACAATATCTGAAAACCTATTACGCAACCTGATGCTGCTCAATGCTGCTTACCTCTGCTTTCTTGGAAACTTTGAAACTTTGATTATTTTAAGGTTATCTATGTGACCAAATGTCTAGGACCGGGTCAAAATTTTGTAATTAACCTCATTATAATGAAAATTTTAAAGAAAAAGAATTTTGAACTTCACACGTTCTCTTTTAAACTTTTGAATTTAAATACCGTACTAAATTAAACGAAACTCACATATAAAATGAATAATCCTCTTCACCAAAACAAACTAAAATTTACTTTAATAAATACTTTGTTTTGTTCTTGTTCATGCCAAGCTTTAGCCCACTGATGTTTTTCCTGTTGTCTGCAGAAAAATGTCAGGACAGAGGCTGATCTTCGCCTTCCAGGACGGCTGGAACCTTGCACTAAATGAGGGATGACGCCGCAAGGAGGTGTCATAGATTTCAACGTGGATTTCAACCAAGTTGATATGGACTATGATGGTCCTCTAATGGACGTAGTTAGCAATAAGGAAAAAGAGGGACTACCTTCACTGTTGAGGGTAATCACTCAAGATAATATGTCACGCAAAGGTAAAAATGTGATAGCGGAATGAGATCCGATGGAGGGGCCCAGCCGTCTACCCTCCATGGTAGCTACTCCAGCAAGGAACTTGATAGCCACCTGTAATGAACGATTACCGAATACTCGGCTCCGCAGGACGCAGCGCAGAAATGCCAACCGAAGGAAGCAGAAAGCCTTTCTGCGACAAGAACGCAAACGCTAGAGAGACGTGAACAATTTTCTTACCCCCATTTCTGAGGGACATATTTACGACCCAGATCTAAGAGAAAATTCTGCTAGCCTGCCCACTATGGATGAAGAGTCAAGATTTGTGACAGAATCAGATGTGCTCCCAGTTCTAGATATCTTATGCAAGGGTTGCCCAACATGCAACGTTGAGGTACCAGCCGGGACATCAGCCATGGGCGCATTTGTAGAATGACCAGATTGCAACGTTTTGCCTTTACAACACTTCAGTATATTGGAAGAATACACATCAAGCACTAACATGTCTCAAACTTTAGAATTCGCGACTGATGAGCCATATACCCCACGAGGGACAGACAAATGTATACCATGGAGCCCAGGGTCATACATCCCACTAGAGGCTGAATCTCATGTTCCAGATTAACCAATGCCAATTTGGGTTCTCGCCAATGCTCGAAAAAAGGAATGCCCGTGATAACCACTGACTCCTGGTATGATGGAATACTACAAAGTAATTCAAGTGAATAAAAGAGAGTTTGAGTTTTATGAAGAATTTCAAGGGAAGTTCGTCAACATATTGCAAGGCATGGAGCTATGTACCAGGGTTTTTTCTAAAAGTGATGAGAAAAGCATTCCGGACTGTATCTTCGATTTGAAGGATAGAGGCCGAGCGGGCCTTCTCATGGAAATGACATATTTTGAGCCAAAGAAATGGATGAAGTGAAAGGGAAGAATCACCATCCAAAGTGGCTGTTGCTACAACTTCACGAACGACAGACAGAGGAATCCGCTTGGGATCCTCATATATGACCAAGTGGATCCGTTGCCACCAATGATAACGTGGATGATCAAGAGAATGGTCAAGTGGAACATTCTACCTGTTACTTGCATTCCCAACAGTTGCATCATTAACATTTATGAAAAAGGTGACTGCATTCCCCCACACATCGATCATCATGATTTTGTGAGACCTTTCTGCACTGTCTAGTTCATGAGTAAAAGAAATATTTTATTTGGAAAAGAAATCGATGTTGTCGGCCCTGGCAAGTACAGAGGAGCTGTGGAGATTCCATTGCTAGTTGGTTCAATTTTGGTCCTGAAGCGCAATGGTGCAGACATTGCCAAGCACTGCATTCCAGAATTACGACACCGTAGGGTGTCTATAACCTTCCTCAGAATGGACGACAGAATAATACCACATGGATTCTAGCAGGACCCAGAATTGGAGGAGTTACTCCCATATGAGCTATGATAAGGTTGTACCTCTAAGCACATGTAAAAGGAACTCTTATCCTAGAGCATGACTTAGAAGGTCTGCTTGATCAGGAGCTCAACACAGCTAGTATGGAGGGTTCACTTTTTTCAGCATCTTGATAGATGATTTTATTTAGTCTACGATGTATTCACAACATGAGATGATTCTCAATGTATTTCGAACATGGATTACATAATGTACCTTTTGAGGCGTTAGCCTATGTCTGATTTATGAAATCTCTTTTGGAGCAAACTAATGGAAATTTCTCTCAAATTGTGCTTTTTGTCAGTTTCCTTTTTGTGCAATGGATGAAAGCTGCGAACCATGTGATGGTTCAGAATTTCATTGAACAAAGAACGAAACAACAAATCTTCAACAATAAATAAAACATAAATGAAAAATAATCACAAATGAGTAAATAACAAAACAAATTTCTTTTGAAAATCAACCAATTAAAATTAAAAATTTTAAAACATATTTTGAAAAATTAAATGTGATTAAAACAACAAGAAAAAAAAACAAACCTATTGAGTGTATTCTTCCATTTTCAGAATTTCCTATTCTTTGTACGCGCAACACAACCATCGTTATCTACACTAACTCTCTGCACATCCCCGCAGAATTTCACATTCTACACAAAATCCCCCAAAACTCTACAGATCTTCTTCAACAGCATCAACCTTTTTCACATGATACATTTTTGTAAATTCAACACTACAAATTTTTTTTTGAGAATTCACCTACATTTCAATTCTCATTTCCAAAACAGTCCTACATTTCTGATTCATTACATTCAAGGTTGGTCCTTATATTCCGACACCCTCCTTTGAGAATTGACCTACATTTCAATTCTCATTTTTGAATCAGTCCTACATTTTTGATTCATTACATTCGAGGTCGGTCCTTACATTCCCACATTCTTTTTTGAGAATTAACCTACATTTCAATTCTCATTTTCGAATCAATCCTACATTTTTTATTCATTACATTCGAGGTCGGTCCTTACATTCCGACATTCTCTTTTGAGAATTGACCTACATTTCAATTCTCATTTTTTAATCAATCCTACATTTCTAATTCATTGCATTCGCGGGAGGTCCTTATATTCCGACATTCTCTTTTAAGAATTGACTTACATTTCAATTCTCATTTTCAAATCAGTCCTACATTTATGATTCATTACATTCAAGGTCGTTCCTTACATTCCAACACCTTCTTTTGAGAATTGACTTACATTTCAATTCTCATTTCTGAATCAGTCCTACATTTCTGATTCATTGCATTTGAGGTCGGTCTTTACATTCTGACACCCTTCTTTGAGAATTGACCTACATTTCAGTTCTCATTTTTGAATCAGCCCTACATTTTTTACTCATTACATTCGAGGTCGGTCCTTACATTCCAATGCTCTCTTTTGAGAATTGATATACATTTCAATCCTCATTTTCATATTTCTGATTCATTACATTTGAGGTCGGTCCGTACATTCCGACATGCGCTTTTGAGAATTGACCTACATTTCAATTCTCATTTTTGAATCAACCCTTCGGTCGTTATATTTTGCCACTCTCTTTTAAGAATTGACATACATTTCAATTCTCATTTTCATATTTCTGATTCATTACATTCGAGGTAGGTCCTTACATTCTGACACTCTCTTTTGAGAATTGACATACATTTCAATTCTCATTTTCATATTTCTGATTCATTACATTCGAGGTCGGTCCTTACATTTCGACATTCTTTTTTGAGAATTGACCTACATTTTAATTCCCATTTTTTGAATCAGTCCAACATTTATGATTCATTACATTCAAGGTCGGTCCTTACATTCCGTCACTCTCTTTTAAGAATTGATATACATTTCAATTTTCGTTTTCAAATTTCTGATTCATTACATTCTAGGTCGGTCCTTACATTCTGACACTCTCTTTTGAGAATTGACATACATTTCAATTCGTAGTCCTACATTTCTGATTCATTACATTCGAGGTCGGTCCTTACATTCCGACATTCTCTTTTGAAAATTGACCTACATTTCAATTGTCATTTCTGAATCACTCCTACATTTCTGGTTCATTACATTTGAGGTCGGTCCTTACATTCCGACACCCTTCTTTGAGAATTGACCTACTTTTCAATTCTCATTTCTGAATCAGTCCTACACTTCTGTTTCATTATATTCAAGGCCAGTTCTTACATTTTGACACCCTCCTTTGAGAATTGCACTACATTTCAATTCTCATTTTTGAATCAGTCCTATATTTTTGATTCATTACATTCGAGGTCGGTCCTTACATTCCGACATTCTCTTTTGAGGATTGACCTACATTTCAAATATCATTTTTAAATCAGTCCTACATTTCTAATTCATTACATTTGAGGTCGGTCCTTACATTCGGACACCCTTCTTTGAGAATTGACCTACATTTCAATTCTCATTTTTGAATCAGCCCTAAATTTTTGATTCATTACATTCGAGGTCGGTCCTTACATTCCGACACACTCTTTTGAGAATTGATATACATTTCAATACTCATTTTCATATTTCTGATTCATTACCGTTGAGGTCGGTCCTCACATTCTGACACCCTCCTTTGAAAATTGATTGTCGGCGTTATTTCGGGGATGGTTTGGTTGTGGGGTTGCCCATAAGAAGCNTTTATTGACCTACTATTTTTAAAGATGTTAATGAATATATTAAAACATGTGATAGATGTCAACGCGTAGGAAGTATATCTAGAAGAAATGAAATACCTCTAAATTACATATTGGAAGTTGAAATTTTTGATGCGTGGGGATTAGATTTTATGGGACCATTTATGCTTTCATTTGGAAACTTATATATACTACTTGTTGTTGATTATATGTCCAAATGGATTGAAGTTATTAATGTACCTAGATGTGATGCTCGGAGTGTTTCTAAATTTTTAATTAAGAATACTTTTACAAGATATAGAATGCCGAGAATAAATACTACTGATGGATGATCTCATTTCATGGATAAGAGAATAGAAAAATTAATTAAGAAATATAATATTATGTATAGATTCTCTACTGCTTATCATCCTAAAAATAGTGGTCTAGCAGAGACATCGAATTGTGAAATTAAACACATTTTAGAAAAGGTTGTAAATCCTTATAAATTAGATTGATCTGCTAGAATTGACACAACATTATGGGCATATAGAACTGCTTATAAGACTTCTATAGGAATGTCTCCAAACTGATATTTAGAAAAACATGCCACTGTCGGCTATTATTTCAAGTTNACATGTTTATATATATATATTAACATCTATAAAAAGAGTAGGACAATAAAATCCTGATTTTAAAACTTTACGAACTCTTATATCATTCCCAAAATGACCTCCAAATTTAGCATCATGATATTTTCGGATAATTTCTTGAATTTATTTGTAATACACACTTCGTCTCATTACTAAATTTTTACATTATTTATACAAATAAGGGTTATCCCAAAAATAAGGTTTTGCATCATGTCGGCACTATTTTTGGTTGGAGGGGAGTTGCCTGTAAGAAGCTGTCGGTTAGCAGAATCAAAATCTCGTTGCCCGCTTCGGAAGGACGTTGAAGTTTAGAAAAGATGAAATCAAACTGACCCCATATTTTTCATAGTTTAAATGAAAGAGCACTATACCTCAAATCATTGACCCCATATTTTTCATAGTTTAAATGAAAGAGCATTATACCTCAAACTGTATCTATCCCGAAGGATAAACACAAGACTTGAGGATGAGGCTCGATCAAATAAACTAAGGGATCCCGAAGGATAAACACAAGACTTGAGGATGAGGCTCGATCAAATAAACTAAGAAAAGTATGAGGTCCGTTAGACCCCATATTTTTCATAGTTTAAAATGAAAAAGCACTGTACCTCAAATCCTGTATCTATCCTAAAGGATAAACACAAGACTTGAGGATGAGACTCGATCAAATAAACTAAGGAAAGTATGACATCGGATAAACACAAGACTTGAGGATGAGGCTCGATCAAATAAACTAAGGAAAGTATGACGTCCGGTCCCATAGTTTTCATAGTTTAAAATGAAAGAGCACTGTACCTCAAATCCTATATCTATCCCAAAGCAAACACAAGACTTGAGGATGAGGCTCGATCAAATAAACTAAGGAAAGTATGACGTCTGTCTGCTATGCAAAACTTTTATATTTTCCAACAAGCTCCCCTATTTAAGACAAAGTATTAAGCTGGGTTTGGATATGCTTCCTATAAGGGCAAGCCCCTATAGTTAATTACATCTTAAATGACCAAAGTCATCTAATAAGACTCTCGAAAAAAATTAAGAAATATTATCTTTAAGGAGTTTCAAAGGGTAACTTTTCAATGAAATCGGACGTAGAGGTGTGAAAGGGGATTGGTTCAAATTTGGAACATTTTACTGTAGAATCCAAAGGAGGAAGAACTAAGGGATGTCATGGATCCTAGAAGAGAACCTCGGTGACTTCCCAAGCTATCCTCATGTTTGGTTTGAATTTACAGGATGAGGTGAGGATTTACGTTGCATAAGCAAGCAACCTCGAATTCCTATGGCTTTGTTGTTTATGTCTAAGGAAGGAAGATTGATTTAGTTGAGGAAGATAGGTTTTGACGTTGAAGATGGTTGTGCTGCCCACCATGCTAGCTCCAAGCCCCTGTCGCGACGATTTTAAGTTTTCTAGTGTGTCATGTTATAATGTCAAATGAGGTGGCCCTATGGTTGAAGTTCTTTAAATTTTATAGAGGGCATATTAAAGTTGATTAGAGCACACCGGTTAGGATCCTTCGGTTCCCTCGTTCCGGCATCACTAGTTTCGATTGGATTCACTTAATCCAAATGGACTTACTAAACTCAACTTAATGAGTTCTATTTATTCATTTAGACCGTGGGAAGCCTCGTTAGCAACCGTAGGTTACCTCCTCTGAGAAATTCTCGATCATCAAGACTGTGGGAAGCCTCGTTAGCAACCGTAGGTTACCTCCTCTGAGGGATTCTCGATCATCAGATAGAGACGTCTTAATTTAGTTGCAATTGTAGTTTTGTGTGATGTTTGTGATTAAATTTTGAGCTGTTTTATATTTAAATTTAGTTGAAGTTGTGGTTTTGTGTGATGTTTGTGATTAAATTTTAAGTTGTTTTATATTTCGAATAGTTGAAGTTGTAGTTTTGTGTGATGTTTGTGATTAAATTTTGAGTTGTTTTATATTTTTTCGTTAGCAACCGTAGGTTACCTCCTCCGAGGGATTCCTGATCATCCGATAGAGACATCTTAATTTAATGAAGTTGTAGTTTTGTGTGATGTTTGTGATTAAATTTTGAGTTGTTTTATATTTTGAATGTCGGAAGTTGTAGTTTTGTGTGATGTTTGTGATTAAATTTTGAGTTGTTTTATATTTTGAATGTTCTAGTGGTGGATTTTATTTTGGTTGATTTTAGTTTTTGTTTTATTTTTGGTTTTATATGCAAATTAGTATAAGAACAAAAGCTTAACTTATAATTTCAAGAAAGACAACACTGCAAGCTGTAAAAACATACCTGGCGAGTCATCTCACTCCACCACCTGAAACTTAAAAATGCACGTTAAGGCAATTTATGGAGAGTAGGAAAAGTAAAGTTCTGGTGGTTTTCTTATCCTACGGTTCCACCATCTCACCAACTGGTGAAAAGCCTCAAGTCCATTTAAACTTATTATGTTGCTTAATGGTTCATCTATACTCTTATTACTCAGTGAACATTGATGTCTCAATTATCCCTAAGAATAGGGTAATTATCATTTATGATTCAATTTAAGAATTATGTGGGTGAAAACCCTTAAAGAGGCAAGTTAGTGTTGTTGAAACACATAACCAAATTTTAAACCTTATTGGGCTTAATGGTGCTTCAAGGATGTTTGATTATGTTATGTTTGTTTCTCTAATCCTCATTTAGTCAATTTTGATTTGGCCTAAGTCACCACTAAGCCCTTAAGACCTAGGTGAGTGTCTTAATTAGTTTTGAAAAGGTTAAACGTTAAATGGTCATGATTCATGATTTGGATTTTATTTGAAAATCAAGATAAGGTTATTAAATTGATTACTTATTGACTTCAAAATTCATACCCATAAGTCGAGGATCATTTAATTTTAATAAACTTCAAAATTTTCTAATATGATTTAGAAATTTATTAACTTATCTTTTTAATGAGGAAAGTGAGATTGGTTTCTACCAATTTAAATTATGAACTTATCTTTTTAATGAGGAAAGTGAGATTGATTCTACCAATTAACCCCTTGTGTTTCAAGCATCAAATAAATTGATTAAGATCAGAGGTTACCAATTTCCCTCATTGACCTAAGCCTAAATGTTAATTAAGGCTAAATTTCCAAAATTACACATTTGTCCCTAAGTCTCTAACACTTCATAATTTGTCAAATTCAATTCAAATGACTTTGAACTTTTTATTCTACATCATTCATTGGTCAATTAAGACATCAGAGGAGAAAATGTGATTTTTCAGAATTTAATATATTTTATATAATTATTTTCATGCAAAAATAAGATTTTTCAAAGCAAATTTCCAACTTGACCAAGGTAAATTCTAATCCATTGAAATTTTTACTAGAGAAGACTTTGGACCAAATTTCATGATTTTTTGAGTTCTTTGTAATTTATCNTCATGATTTTTTGAGTTCTTTGTAAGTTATCAAAATTATTTTAAATTCTAGGTTATTTAATAAAAATAAAATATTTTAAAAGATGAAAATTAAGTTTTGTATTTTTGAAAAATCTCTCTGAGGTTAGAGAACCCAGAGGAGTAAATTTCATATTTTTTTATTTTTCTTTGATTTATTGGAATTATTTTAGTGAAAAAACTCATTTTTAGTCTTTAAAAATTATTTTTAAACTTTGAAATTCAATATCTTTATTTAGAAAATCAGGAAAAACTCTAATTGTTCCTAAGTGATTAGGAAGCAATTTAGAACATTTCCATGAATTTTATTATTTTTGTGTTTTTTATGAATTTTAATTATTTTAGATATTTAAAATAGGTTAAAAAATCAAGTTTTTATTTTAAATAATATTTTATTTTTATAAAATATCCCTGATCACAGAGAGCTCGAGACACTAAGTTTCATAATTTTTTTACTTATATTTTGATTTTTAAAAATTATTTAAATGTTAAGAGTGGTATTTATCTTTAAAAATCAATTTAAGTTATCTGATTTTTAAAAATCATTTAAGTGTCAAAAGTGAAAACTAAGTTTCATAATTTTTTGAGTTATATTTTGATTTTTAAAAAATCATTCAAGTGTTAAGAGTGGATATTTATCTTTAAAAATCAACTTAAGTTATCAAATGAACTCAAAATATTTTGAACTTTTTATAGTGAGTTCTCTAGATCATAAATTTATCTTTAAAAATCAATTTAAGTTATTAAATGAACTCAAAATATTTTGAAACTTTGATGACTATCTTTAAAAATCAACTTAAGTTATCAAATGAACTCAAAATATTTTGAACTTTTTATAATGAGTTCTCTGGATCATAAACCATAGTGGAGATAAAAAATCATGTAATTTAAATATTTATATTTTCATGATGAGTTCTATGGATCATAAATCACAGTGGAGATTAAAAATCAAGTCATTTAAATGTTTAAATTTTCCAAGATTAATTTTAGTGTTTGTAAAATTTAAGTGCATTTTAAATGACTTGACCCATAAAATTATTTCCAAAAGTTCGTCTAGTCATAGTGGACCTTCCAAGATTTTCTTAGAATTTTCTAATCAATATGCTAATTTGCATGATTATTTTAGGGAAATAATGTGCAAAATCTTGAAAAATTTGGATTTTTGTATAGGAACCTCTTCTTACTTTGGAAAAATCAGAGGATATTTCCCTTAACAGAGGCTACAACAACCAAAATTTCAAGCCAAAGTGATTTATCAATATGCATGGAGAATCAAATGATCCCAAATAGTGTTTAATTAATTAAAAATATTTTATGCATCAAATCAAATTGAAATTTGTTTCACATTATTCTCTTCTGTTCACTGAACAAGGGGTATTTTTATTTATTTTTGTGATTTTTCTACACAAAGTTATGAATTTTCTAAGTTAAGGGTATTTAAATAAATATAAAAAGTTTTTGTGATTTTTCTACACAAAGTTATGGATTTTCTAAGTTAGGGGTATTTAAATAAATAGAAAAAGCCCTATTTTTCTATTTAAACCGCGCATGCCACCTCAACCTACGACGGCTCCGAAGGCATGCGTGGCTCACTCTGGTTGGATGCCGCAGTCTACGTAGCTGCTGACTCTGCCCATTCTTTATGCCTCGAAGCGCTATCCAGCTCGATCTCTTCCATCCATTTGATACACTCTCAATCAAACGGCTCCCCATCATTGTCCCCGATAAAATTATCTCGTGACCGTCCACACTAAAACCCTAAGATCTCAGCTTAGACTCAACCAAATCACTTTGGGTTTGATTCTATGGACTCGTCTAAGTGAGACGAACACATCCATACGGTAATCATGCAATTAACTTAAGTCTAATTAAATGGAGAATTGAAATAGGCTCGAAAAGAGGTGAGGTTTTATACCTTTTCTCCGAGAAGTTAAGCTTCGATCAGAGAGTCTTGGCTCATTTGTTATGATCCAAAGAGGCTAGGGATTGAGTCCCTAATATTGGTGTAAGGCCTAGGTATGAATTTTATCACGGTCGGATTTGGGTGTTGGTCTAGAGCTATGGTAGAAGCTCTGTGGAAGAAGGATTTTATGGAGCTTTGAATTCTTTCACTATTATGAAGGTGTGGGTAGAGTTAATTTAAGTTTGGGTGGACTGTGGAGGTGTATTGTGTTCTATCCTGATTTCCGGCAAGGTTCCAAGCTCAGAATTGAGCTCCGGTAATGGGAATTGGTGAGGGAAAATGGTTGGAATGCACTGAAGAGATCATAGGGAAGCTCTGTATGAAGCTCGGAGAGGTCTCACTAAGGAAATTTTAGCACTTAGTTTAACATCCATGGAGGTGGCCTTTTATAAAAGTGGGGTTATGGTGGTTGTCATGGCCAATTAAGAGGTGTAATGTGGAGCCTAGGTGGAGGGCAGAGGAGCTCCATAGTTTGATTTGGATGAGCTGGCTTCTAGGTTTGATTTTGGTGAAGCTTCATCGGGGAGGCTCTTAATTTTGAGCTTTTTCAGCCACTAGGTTGGTTGACCAGCCAGGTGGAGGTGGCTAGATGCTCAGGGAACCCAAAGGAATATGTCCCAACAATTTAGTGCAATAATACCTAATTTTGGTAAGGATATCTTAAGCACATGTATTTTTGGAAATAATATCCCTTTATTTGGGGGAAATTTGGTCCATGGCTTGATTTAGGTAGTTTCATGGTGTTTGGACTGGTCACTAAGTCCAATTAACGACTATGATAGAGTTAATTTGGTGACTTTAGGGTGGTTAGGTCACATTTAGTGCATGGGTCCAAGTGGGTGCAAATGACCAAATCTTTAGTTTGGTCTAGGATAGCCATGTCAATTGGACCAATTACTTTTTTCATTTTTTGTAGATGGTCATAAGGAATAACTTTGGTGAAGGATGGAAGTGGTTTTGAGCTTAATTGAAGGGTCAATTTGAGGGAATTTTGATTTTCAGTCAATTTGGTCATGTTGGGCTAGGCTTGGGTCTTGCTGGGGTTAGCCTTGGGATAAATCTAAATTGATTATTGTAAATTGTCAATGGGGACCTTTGGGTTAGCCTTGGGCTAGGTCCAAATTGATTGTTATAAATGATCAATAGGGACCTCATGAATAGCCTTGGGATAAGTCCAAATTGATTATTGTAAATGGTCAATAGGGACCTCGTGAAGAGTTTCTGCGGTTAGCCTTGGGCTAGGTTCAAATTGATTGTTGTAAATGGTTAATAGGGACCTCATGAAGAATTTCCAAGATTAAATTGTATGCCAATTTGGGGGTTAAGGCAATCAATTGGGTGAAATTTGGGGACTTAGCCAATTTGGGGCAAAAATTGGGAATTTTGGATTTAGGCCAAAATCAAATGGATTTGAGCCTTCACCAAGGCCAATTGATGGTTGATTTTGATTTATGGTAATGTTATCAAATGGATTTGAGGCTTCACCAAGGTCAATTGATGGTTGATTTTGATGTATAGAAATGTTATAAAGATTTTATCAATTTTAATTAGCTAATTGACTAGACTGTGGTTTCAATTTAGTGAGGTAAAGATTTTGCAACATTAATTGAGGCCAATTGACTAGGCTATGGGTTCAATTTGGTCAGATGAAGATTTTTCAACATTAATTGAGGCCAATTGACTAGGCTATGGGTTCAATTTGGTGAGATTTGATTTTTCAACATCAATTGAGGCCAATTTACTAGGCTATGGGTTCAATTTGGTGAGATTAGGTTCACATGTCAAAAATGGGGTTCTGACCCAAATCAAAATTGGGCTCAAATCATGGACCAATTGAGCTTGTATTTGGTTTAGTTTTGTCATATCAAAAGTGAATTTGAGTTTAGGATTTGAATTGGGGTCAATTGAGATGAAATTGATGAACATTTGAGTTGAATTTGGGGAAATTTGGGTCTTTAAAGGCAAATTTAGTGATTTTTGATAAAGATGGTAGAATTGGCCAAATTGGGTCATATGGTAGTTGAGAGAAATGACATTGGGAATATTTGATATTTATTGAGATTTTCTGGGAATTTTTGGAATTTTTGGGATTTTGGATTATCGAGGGGTATTTTGGTAATTTGGGGGTGTTTTAGGGGTAAATGTCTAAGATGGGTATTTTAGCAGAGTAGAGGTACCAACCATCATCAACAAGCCATGGACCAATGGAAACCCCATTTTGGGTCCTCTACATAGTGGACTTAGCCAAACCATAGCTTTAGGGTTGGTAAGTTTAGGGGACCATCTACATGAGTATCCCAAAAAGATCAAGGGATCTATAGTAGAAATTTGAGTTTAGGTTTGTGAGTGATTGTGAGTGAAGATAAGTGCAGTGAGTGCCTTAGCTCCAGAACAACACCCAAGGTTAACCTAAGGTCCAAAAGTCCTAAGGGTGACTCATCTTCAATTTCCCCCATAGTGACCCCACCTACTAAGTATTTAGAGGTTGAGACCAACATGTGGAACTTCAAGTTGAGTAGACAAGAGTTTGGAATTTCTAGTGGTGAGTGTGCATTTTCTAGTTTTCTAAGAATTATAGGAAAGTCCTATGGCTAGACCTTAGGCTACTAAAGAGGAAAAACTAAACCTCAACCAAAGGTGAGGTCAACACATCACGAATGAATTTTTTTTCCTGTTGTTTTGTTGATTCATATTATAAAATACCACTAACAATATAATTTGCAATTTTAACATACCATAGTATTTTCCATCCTTTTATAGAATAAAGTTGTTCAACAGGAAAATTTTCATTAATTTATTTTTCTAAATCAAGAATTCCTTTTTGTTCTAGCGTAGATAGATGAGTAGCAATTTGGTTATTAGTCCCTTTCTTATCAACTACTACCAAATCAAACTGTTGCATCAGAATACCTATCTAATTAATCTTGATTTTGCATTATTCTTTTGCATTAAATACTTAATAGCTGAGTGTTTAGTACGCACAATGCATTTAACTCCCATCAAATATGACTTAAACTTGTCAAAAACATAAGCAATTGCTAATAACTCTCTTTCAATAGTGGTATATTTAATTTGAGCATCATTAAGAGTCTTACTAGCATACTATATGACTTTAAAAATCCTATTATAACTTTTCCCTAATACAACTCTAATTGCATAATCACTAGCATCACACAATAATTCAAAAAGGTTTCTCCTAATTATGTGAAAAAATTATAGGAGTAGTGATCATTTTTTTCTTTAAAGTTTCAAAGGCTTTAAAGCAATCTTGGTTAAAGTCAAATTTTGTATCTTTTTCTAGAAGTTGGCATAAAGGCTTTGTAATTTTTAAAAAATCTTTAATATATCACCTGTAAAATCCAGTATGTTGTAAAAACTCCTAACTCCTCTTACAGTAGTATGTGGAGGTAGGTTTGATATAACCTAAAGGTTTACAGGATCTACTTCCATGCCATTTTCTAAAATTTCATGCCCAAGCACAATTCCTCGTAAAACCGTAAATTGGTATTTTTACAGTTTAATACGAGATTAGTCTTTTTAAATTGTTCTAGAACTTTCTTTAAATGATTTAGACATAATTCAAATGAAGTTTCAAATACAAAAGAAAAATCATCCATAAGGACTTCAATCCCCTTTTCAATTAAATCACTGAAAATTGACATCATACATCCTTAAAATGTTGTAGGTGCATTATATAATCCAGAGGACATTCACCGAAAAGCAAAAGTTTCATAAGGACTAGTAAATATTGTTTTCTCTTGATCCTCTTGAGCAATAGGTTTTTGATGATAATTGGTATATCGATCTAGAAAATAAAATTATTTGTGTCTGTCAAAGCACTTTTTTGGGGGTCATCCTGTGGAAGCTATCGATNACATGATGACCTATCATTTTAATTTATGTATTTCATCTTGCTCTTATATTTAATGTCATGCGAATTTAGGTGGCAAAGATATATATATATATATATGTGTGTGTGTGTGTGTGTGTGTGTGTGTGTGTGTGTGTGTGTATTTAATTTTATAAAAATATGAAATCAAACTGATCCCATATAATTCAAAGTTTTGATGAAAGAGCACTACACCTCAGGTTATGTATCTATCCCGAAAGATAAACACAAGACACGAGGGTGAGACTCCATCAAATAAACAAAGAAATATATGACATTTGTTTGGTCTGCGAAACCATTTTTTTTCAAGACGACAAGTTCCCCTATTTATTATGGAAAAATAAATAACGTTTATATTAAGTTGGGTTCTTGAAAGTTTTCTATAAAAGGCAAGCCCTTATAGTTAATTACGTCTTAGATAGCCGAAGTCACCTAAGAAAACTCTCGATAAAAGTCAGAGGATATTGCCTTCAAAGAGGTCAAAGGATTAGGACTTTTCAATGAAATTAGACAAAAAGGTGTGAAGTGGGAATGACTCATATTTGGAACATATTACTTTTGTAATCCAAAAGAAGAAGAACTAGGGGATTGTTGGCGCTATTTTTGGTTGGAGTTGCCTGTAAGAAGCTGTCGGTCACCGGAATCAAATCCCATCGTCCGCTTCGAAAGAATGTTTAATTTACATTTATATTTAGTTTTAGAAAAATATGAAATCAAACTGACATCAAATTTTTCATAGTTTAAATGAAATAGCAATGTACCTCAAACCCCGTATCTATCCCGAAAGATAAACACAAGACTTGCGGATGAGGCTCGATCTGATAAACTAAGAAATATATGACATCTGTTTGGTCTATGAAACCTTTATATTTGCAGACAAGTTTCCCTATTTAATATAAATAATTAAATAGGGTTTGTATTATGTTAGGTTCGGACATGCTTCCATAAGGGCAAGCCCCTATAGTTAATTACATCTTAAATGACCAAAGTCACCTAAGAAAACTCTCAATAGAAATCAGGAAATATTATCTTCAAGAAGTTCAAAATGGTAGGACTTTTCAACGAGATCGGACGTAGAGGTGTGAAAGGGGATTGGTTCAAATTTGGAACATTTTTTTGTAGAGCCCAAAGGAGGAAGAACTAGAGGATGTCATGGATTCAGAATAGAACCCTGGTGACTTCCCAAGCTATCCTAATGTTTGGTTTCAATTTTAAGGAGAAATATTTAGGTGTTTCATCCTGCCAATTTTATTTGTTAGGGCTTACATTCATGTGAAACAATTACACAAATAGCCTGGAAGATGTGAGGGTTTAGGTCATGACGGACGACAACCTCGGAATCCTAATTATATTGTATAGTAGGGCTGTACAAAGGCCTAAAGATAAGGTGAGGATTTACGTTGCATAAGTAAGAAACCTCAAAGTCCTATGGCTTTATTGTTTAATTCTAAGGAAGGAAGACTGGTTTAGTTGGGGAAGACAGATTTTGCTGTTGAAGATAGCCGTGCTGCCCGCCATGCTAGCTCCAAGCTCCTTGCCGTGACAAGTTTAAGTTTTCTAGTGTGTCAAGTTATAATGTCAAATTAGGTGGCCCTACGGTTGATGTTCTTTGAATTTTATGGGGGCATGTTAAAGTTGATTAGAGTGGCACCGGTTAGGATCCTATGGTTCCCTCGTTTTGGCATCACTATTTTCTATTAGATTCACTTATTCTAAATGAACTTACTAAAATCAACTTAATGAGTTCCATAATTTCATTTAGACCGTGGGGAGCCTTGGTAGCAACCGTAGGTTACCTCCTCCAAGGAATTCCCAATCATCTGATATAGACGTTTTAATTTAGTTGAAGTTGTAGTTTTGTGTGATGTTTGTGATTAAATTTTGAGTTATTTTATATTTTCAATGTTGTGGCGGTGAATTTTATCTTAGTTGATTTTAGTTTTAGTTTTGGTTTTGGTTTTGGGTTTGTGGCCATCCTGATAGTTTTACTTTTCATACAGGGTGACATCGTTGTTTAGCATGCAAGTTTTGCAAGTGTATAAGTACAGTATGAAATTACAATAAAGACAACGCTGAAAAACTATAAAAGCATACCTGGCGAGTCTTCTCGTTCCACCACCTGAAAATTGAAAGGCATGTTAAGGCAGTTCATGTAGAGGCAAAAAGGTAATGTTTTGGTAATTTTCCTAACCCTATGTCAGATCTTGGTGGGTCCTTAGGATTTTAATTAAGGATGATTTGTCAAGCAAAATATATTAAGTTTAGTAGATCTCTGAGGTATCCAACAGATCTAGAGAAAGAAGCAGGTTTGTGTTACTCTCTCGCTGCCTGGTGCGAAGTCCCGAGCACTTTTACACTTATTATATTGCTTAATAATTCATCCTATAAACACCCTAATGCTCAATAAAGAATGATGTCTCAATTATCCCTAAGAGTAAGGTAATTATCATTTATATATTAATTTTCAAAATTATGCGGGTGAAGACCTTAAAGAGGCAAGTTAGTGTTATTGGAACATTTAACAAAATTTTTGTTATAATTGGGCTTGTAGTGTTTGAAAGATGTCTTAATTTTAAATGATGTTTACTTTTTTAATCCTCATTTAAATGAAACTTGATTTAGCCTAAGTCACTAATAGGCCCTTAAGAACTAGGAGAGTGCCTTAATTAGTTTTGAAAAGATCAAGCTTTAGGTGGTCATAGAATTTATTTGAAAATCAAAATAGGGGTATTAAATTGATTAGTTATTGACTTCAAAAGTCATACCACTAAGCCTTAGGTTCATTTTATTTTAATAAATTTCCAAATTTTAATAATTTAAAATTTTATTAACTTATCTTTTTCAATCAAGAAGTGAGGTTGGTTTCTACCAATTAACCCCTTGTATTTCAAACATCCAAATTAAGATCAGAGGTTTACCATTTCCCTCTTTAAATTAAGCCTAAATGTTAATTAAGGCTAAATCTCCAAAATTACATATTTGCCCCTAAGGCTGTAACACCTCATTATTTATCAAATTCAATTCAAATGACTTTGAAATTTTTATCCTACCTCATTCGTAGATAAATTAAGACATCAGAGGAGAAAATGTGATTTTTCAAAATTTAATTTAATTTACATAATTATTTTCATGCCAAAATAGGATTTTTCAAAGAAAAATTCTAACTTGTCCAAGGTAAATCCTAATCCCTTGAAATTTTTATTAGAGGTTGGCTTAGACTAGAGAAGCCTTTGGACCAAATCTCAATATTTTTTGAATTTTATTGGAATTGTAAAAATTATTTTAAAGTTCTGGGGTAATTATTAAATACAAAATATTTTAAATCGAGAAATTAAGTTTTATATTTTTGAAAAGTCTTCCTAAGGTCAGAGAACTTAAAGGAGAAGAATTTATATTTTTTAAAATTTAATTTGATTTATTGGAATTTTTAATTGAAAACTTATTTTCACCCTTCAAAAATCTTTTTTAAGCTTTAAAATTCAATATCTTTATTTAGAAAACCAGGAAAAAGATTCCAATTGTTCCTAAGTGCTTAGAAAACAATTTAAAACATTTCCAAGAATTTTATCATTTTTGTGATTTTTAGGGATTTTAAATTATTTAAATATTTAAAATAGGCTAAAAATCAAGTTTTTACTTTAAATATCATTTTATTTTTAGCAAATACCCCTGATCACAGAGAACTCAAAAAAATCAAGTTTTATAATTTTTGAGTCATATTTTGATTTTAAAAAAAATCATTTAAGTGCCAAAATGATATTTATCCTTAAACATCAACTTAAGTTATCAAATGAACTCAAAAGACTTTGAAATTTTTATGGTGAGTTTTCTGGATTATAAATAACAGTGGAGATGAAAAATAAAGTCATTTAAATGTTTATATCTTTTCAAATTAATTTTCTTAATGATTTAGAGTTTATGTAAGTTAAGTACATTTTAAATGACTTGACCCATGAAATTATTTCCAAAAGCTCCTTTGGTCATGGTGGACCTTCCAAAATTTTCTTAGAATTTTCTAATCAACATACTAATTATCATGATTAATTATTACAAATAGAAGACACAAACTTGAAAAATATGGATCTCTGTCTAGGAACCTCCTCTGACTTTGAAAAAATCGATGTTCCCTAAAACAGAGCAACAACATGCTAAAATTTCAAGTCATGATAATATTTCTACATGCATGGAGAATTAAAACTTTCAAATTAGTGTTTAATTAATTAAAAATAAAATATCCATCAAATGGACTTAAAATTATTTCAACATTATTCTGCTCTGTTCATTGAGCAAGAAGTATTTTAATTTTATTTTTGTGATTTTGCTACACCAAGATATGAATTTTTAAAGTTAGGGGTATTTAAATAAATAGGAAAAATCTCTATTTATCTATTTAAACATGTGGCGCCATGTAGATCCTAGGCAGCTCTGAATGCATGTGTGACGCGCTCTGGTTGGACGCCGACATCTGCGTAGCTGTTGACTCAGCCCGCGGTTTATGTTCTGAAGCGTTGACGGCTTGATCTCCTTCATCCATTCGATACACGCTTGATCAAATGGCTCCCCGTCATTGTCCCTGATAGAGTGATCCCGTGACCGTCCACACTAAAACCTTAAGATCTTGACCTAAACTCAACAAAATCACTTCGGGTTTGATCCTATGGACTCGTCTAAGTGAGACGAACACATCCATACGGTAATCATGCAATTAAATTAAGCCTAATTAAATGGAGAATCAAAATGGGTTTGGGAGGAAGAGAAGTTTTATACCTTTTCTTTGAGAAGTGAAGTTTCGATCAGAGAGTCTCGACACATTCGTTGTGATCCAAAGAGGCTAAGGATTGAGTCTCTGGTCTTGGTGTGAGGCCTAGATATGATTTTGATCACGACCGGATTTGGGTGTTAGTATAGAGCTATGGTAGAGGCTCTGTGAGAGGGGAATTTGATGGTGCTTTAGCTCCTATCACTGTTGTGAAGGTGTGGGAGAGTTTAATTTGAGTTTGGTAGAGTTTGAAGGTGTGGAGGTTTTGTCCTGTCTTCGGCAAGGTTTTGAGCTCAAAAATTGGGCTCTAGCACATTTTCTAAACTTTTTATTTGAGTATTAGCTTAAAGATTAGTAAAGTTTTATGAAGTGCTTTTTCATATGAAATTTCTAAGTGACTTTAATATGATAAATTGTAATTTTTCTTGAAAGAAATAGAGGATCAGAAATCTTAGACTTAATTACTGAATATCATAGCACCTTTAATATTAACTGCAGTTATTTTGAATTTTTCTTAAGTTATACTATTATGTTTAGAGAACTTAAATATAGAAGTCTAGAAGTTAAATTATTTACCATAAGTCATATTTTTATGTAGTAGAGGAGTTACTTGAGGACAAGTAACATGTAAGTTTGGGTGATTTTGATACACCGAAAATATATGTAATTTTAGACCCATATTTTATACTTATTTTTGGTAATATTGCACCTTAATGGAAGGTATTCTGATGTTTTCTTGCAGGCTGTTGATTTTTAGGACTTAAAGCAAAAAGGATGAAATTGGAGTCAAAATGATGTTTTTGAAGAAGTACTCAACACCGATTGCATCAAGGGCAGCGTTGACGGTGCAAAACAACAGAACAGCTGAAATTTTTACTCAGCGCGGATGGCACCAAAGGCGGTTCAGCCCCTATTTCTAGAAGGTTCAATGTATTTAGACAATTTTTGAAGAGTTTTTGGTGGCACCTCTTGGAGAACTGACCTTGGGCTTTATATGGGGCCAAAATTCATCGTGAAAGTGACTCCTTTTTGCCCCAAGACATTCCACCACGCTCCATTTTCGCCATTCTTCATAATCCATCTTCATTCTGCCACCATATTGGAGTCCATTAGTGGCTTTTATTTTATAGCTTAGAGTTTTTGTGGTGAGATTTAGTGTGAAACATTCTGTAAGAGTTTTGGAGAAGGAGAAAAGTGAGAGATATCTTCTTCCAACATTTCTATGGAAAGGCTACAAGGGATTTGCTTTGAGAAAGAGTTTCAAATAATTTTTGTTTGTTTATAAGTGTTGTATGAACTTTCTTTTATATATAAAATTTTTGTTTTGTTGTGTCTTTCTCTTGAATTTTTAGTAGTTCACTCTATCTTTCTCTTTACGCTGAGACATGGTGAAATGAAGAAATAATATGATGTGCTAATATTAAAATACAAAATAAATTGTGATGATTTTTCAACTCTAGACTTAATTTACATTTTGATCTGGCCAATTGAACTGTTAAAATATTTTGTGAAACATATGATCCGGGAAATAGAGTATGAGTTCTACAACAAAGTGAGGATCACATTTGATTTCATGAAGGAGAAGTTCGTTTGTCGTTTGTGGAATTAAGTGCAAATAAATTGGGAAAAATTCTTTGTTGGGTCCAGAATTGGAGAATCTTTAGTGTGACAGAATAAAATCCCCAATTTGGCCTTAGTGTTTAAAAACTTAAGCGAGAGTTAGCCTTCAGGTAAAGGGAAGTGGGAGCTCTGGTGTGAGAGCCGGTATCCTCTTAGCATAGCCACGGATTTAGGGACTAAACCTAGGATTAGCCAATGATTTTCTATGCACTGTATCAGGGTAGAGAATTATAATTGCTCCTATTTGGCATAATACATATTATTAACATTTATCTCATCTCATTTCACCAGAACCTCATTATAGTGGGAAGGATATATTTTTACATAAGAAATCTTCATTACATAAACATAGTTAGTAGATTAGTATTTACTTTTTTTAAACTATGCATTTATATTTTGCTAATAGTTAAGTGCTTTAGTTTTGATAACATCTCAACATTCAAAATTAGTGACAGTGATTTTGTTTGATTATCTGTAAATTTCCTAGTAAAACTTATAATTGTCAATTTACACCTTCCCTATGGGATCGATATTTAGGGCTTAAATAGAAAGTCCATTATTACTTGATAACGATATGTATACTTGTATAGAATCTCATTATTAATTTCCTATAATTATGTATATTTTATACAACTTACTTTTCATATAAGAATCAAGTATTTGACAAACTTATAATTGTCAATTTACACATTTCCTGTGGGATCGATATTTAGGGCTTAAATAGAAAGTCCTTTATTACTTGATAACGATATGTATACTTGTGTAGAATCTCATTATTAATTGCCTATAATTATGTATATTTTATACAACTTACTTTTCATATAAGAATCAAGTATACGACACTGTAGTGATGTCAACTTCATAAATCCTTACACACAAAAAATTGGGATCAGGATCTTCGGTTGGTGTTCCCCTAATCTGATTGTTTTGTACCATTTTGATTATAGTAGGTTTAAGCTCAAATGAATTTGCAGCTACAGCAGGGTTTTGTATACTCAAATGAATTTCATCTGTTGTAGGATTAACATAATCTCTTAAAGGTCTCTGATGATGTTCATTTTCATTTCCAGCATTACTCACATTGCAAGCTATTTTGTTAATATGATCTATATTTTTTTGTTGTTTTAAAATTTTTCTAATAGCTCTTTCTAACTCAAAATCTTAAGACACTAAATCTTCAGATCTTGCACTATGCATAAACAAACAAAATAAGTAATTAAAATAAGCAAACACACTAAAATATGAAAATATCCAAACAAAAATACAAACACTCTCTTCTCTTGTTAAAAAAAAATTAATTCAAACTATAAAATAACTTATTACTACTTTTTGTTACTTCCCCGTCAATGGTGTCAAAAACTTGAAGCGAGTGGATTTATTTTGTTAATTTTGTAAATATCTTTCAATATTACAAAATACACACGGCAGATACAATATTAAATATACAAATTAATCCCAATAAAAATATCTTTAATAAAAATAGTTTTATCTTTTAAAACTCTTTAAATTGTCAAATCCCCTAAAAATAACACAAGTATACAAATCGCTCAAGTAATAATAAAGGACTCTAATGGAGTCCTAGATATCGATCCCACGGGGATGTTGGAAATGTTTATTAGTAAATTCCTAAGATTATAATGTGAACTGCAATCTTAAAATACAAAAGTGAAGTGCTAAATTTGAATATAAAGTAATAGAGTGAATGTTATATAAAATGCAGTAAAAAGACAAAGTTAAATAAACTAATTGCTAAACTTTCAAAAGTAAAATTACGAAAACTAAACAAAATTTTTGTGATGAAGAGTTCAAATTTAAGAAAGCATCATTCCCCTTTACAATGAGTATATGGATTGTGAAGAAATTAAAATCATATATATAT
>JXCR01111327.1:5596-17807 GCA_002079205.1 Phalaenopsis hybrid cultivar | reverse complement strand
CTCCACCAAATTTTTCCTGCAAAGCTTTCATGATACTCTTGTCGTTGGTGGAGATTACTATTTTATCAAGAAATTGGGAAAAAAATAAAAAATTAGCGTTATTCATTTCTGAGGATGAAACTACCATACTTGCTTCTTCCTGTTGATTGGCTCTCATTGGTAAATTCACTTATGGAATCCTTAAAATCGAATTGATTAGGAGAGAGTTTGAAATGTTAAATCTTAAAGATTGGTGGAAGCTTGGTATCAAAGATCATAGGCAAATTTTCATACAGTTAGCTAATGATGAAGATTATACTCATCTTTTTGCTAAAAGGTACTTGTGGATAGAGAATAGTATATTGAAATTTAGAAAATGTTCCATTCATTTTGATCCTAAAGCGGAGTTGCCTATCATACCGATATGGACATGTTTTCTTGGGCTTAAACTTCATTTTTTCAATCACAAAATTCTCTTTTCACTTGCTGCTTCTTATGGCAAGCCTTTGAGAATGATCATGCTACTTTTACTTTATCTTGACCCTCAGAAGCACGTATATTGGTTAAACGAGATATCACACAACCCTTTTGTAATGAAGTATGGATACGTTTGCAGGACCAAGGTTACTGGAAACCTATTGAATTAGAGAGGCACTCGCCCTATTGCACACATTGTTTCATGTTTGGGCACCAAACCACTTCATGTTTTCGATTGAATCCATGGCTTAAAAATACTTATAAAGGCCCTTCTTCTACCAATGTTAATGCTGAACCTTTTGAAGCCCCATTTGAACTTGGGTTTGATGTTGCTAAAAATTCTGATATTAATAATGTCATTCATGCTTTACAACCTCTAGATAAAGAAGCCACACACCCTTGTGAGGCTAATTATAGTCAGGAAGATATTGGTACTTTACATACTTGCAATGATATTAACACTCACCATTTGCAGATGATTGAAGTAGTTGATTTGGGTGAACATCTAAATGAGATTGTTGCTAATGTGTCTTTACATGAGCCTACAGAAACATTGATTATTTGGCATAATACTGATATGGGACACATTCCATGTACTAACACTATAGTTCAGTCTCCAAGAGTTGGTACTATAACTGATGATATTGATATACATGCTTCATTATCTAATGCTAATTTAACATTAAAAAATGAGTGGCAAGTGCAGAAACACTCTAGAAAAAAGGCTAAACGTAACATTGAGCTATCTAGGCTTAATGCTAGCAATATTATACAGGAAGGCATCTATCACTCTGATGGGGAACAGTTGGTCAATCCTACTAGATCTTCTAGAAGGGATGGGTCACGTCATCATGTTTAATATAATGGTGTGGAATATTAGGGGAGTGGCGGACCCTAACTCCCTTAATAGGCTCAAAAATCTTTGTTTTGTACATAAATTACTCATTTTTGCTATTTTGGAACCTTTTGTCCAAGTTAATAAGCACATGATTCTTAAAAACAAAATATGGCTCTTTTAGGAGCCCACAGTCACTATTTCTATCGTTGATGATGAGGAGAAGTATATTCTATCTCAAATTTCTTTGGAGGATTTTCATGGATGGGGCACATTTGTTTACTCTAGCTCTCATATTCAAGAAACATTTCAGCTTTGGCATAAAATTGAGTCTATAGGGAACATCATTAATGATAATTGGTTTGTTAGTGAACATTTCAACTTGATCATGAAGCCTATGGAGAGAAAAGGGGGTGGTAAAGTAGAGCCTTCTCTTACTAATAGGTTTTCTAATTCTATTGCTAACGTAGACCTTTGTGACTCCCTGGATCCCCTTACACTTAGAGGAGAGGATTTCTATATCAGAGACTAGATCATTTTTTGGCTAACTCTTCTTTTATAAATCATTTTCCTATCCTTAAAGTTTAACATTTGAGTCATGTTACTTCTATTCATAATCCTATTTTGCTCATTCTAGCTTTTACTGTTAAACTGCCTATCTCTCGTTTTAAATTTTTAAATTTTTGGATTGCTCATGATTCTTATCTGAAGTCGGTAATCCAAGCATGGAATTTTGATGGGGTCGGAAATACTTAGTTTGTTTTGTGGCAATTACACAAGAAGGTGGTTGCTCATCTTACTAGATGGAATTACCAGGTTTTTGGTAATGTTCACACTAAATTCAAGGATGCCCAACACCTTATTATTACCTTGGCAACACAACTTGAAACTTCTCCTCATTTGATGGATGTTGTTGCTCATGTTCATCTTGCTTTATAGGATGTTATTACCTTAGAGAAAAACTTGCTTAAACAAAAGGCTAATGACTCTTCCTTTGTTGCAGGGCACAGAAATACTAAGTATTTTTATGTCACTCTTAAACATAGAACAAATTTCAATAGAATTTTAAAAATCAAACAAGGGGATGGGAGCATTTTACTAATATTGATGAAATTGGTGATAATGTTGTTACTTATTTCTCTGAGCTCTTTCAGTCATCTACACATACCATGCCTGTAGACCCTAGTTATTTTGTTGAGTATAACTATATCAATTATCTATTTTTAGCTTTCCCTCTAGATGAGCAAGAAATTTTGAATGCCTTCAAATCTATTTGCCCAAATAAATCTCTTGGCCCTGATGGTTTCTCTTCTGCTTTCAATATACAATCTTAGGAAGTTGTTAAGAATGAGTTTATTCTTGCTATTCAGAGCTTCTTTCTAGGAAATAACCCAGGTAAATATTTTACCTCTGCTCTTATTGTACTCATCCCTAAAGGTAATGATAAGATTACTTGGAAGAATTTCCAACCTCTTTCTCTCACCACTTGATATCTAAAGTCATAAGAAAAATTATAGTTAACAGATTGCAACCCCATCTTTATCACATTATTCCTGAACAACAATCTACTTTCATCAATGGTAGAAATATTACAGATAATATCCTTTTAGCTTAAAAAATGATTAAAGAGTTGGACAAAAAATGTAGAGGGGGAAACATGGTCCTTAAGCTGAACATAAGAAAAGCCTTTGACACAATTAGTTGGGACTTCATCATTAATATTTTACAAGCTAAAGGTTTTAAACAGGATTTTTGTTCACCCATTCAAAGGTGGTTTGCCAATAATAGTTACCATGTGATGGTTAATGGTAAATCTCATGGTTTATTCTCTGCTACCAAGGGCATTAACCAAGGCGGCCCCCTATCTCCCACTATTTTTATTATTGCTTTTGATTACTTGTCTAGTCTTATTAATAAGCTACATTATGAGCATCCTTACTTACAATTTTCTCATAAATCTAAAATTATGGTTAGCCATCTTTCTTATGTTGATGATGCCATTCTATTTCTCAATGCTAATAAATGTGCCATCAAAGCTATTATGTCCTTATTAAAGGATTTCAAGAATAATTTTGGTATGATGTTCAACTTGACTAAGTGCTCCTTTTTTTTTGGTAAAGCTGTTCCCTCAACAACTCATGCTTGGGCTTCTAATTTTACTGGTTGCACTATTTTTAAACTCCCTATTAAGTATCTTGTGCTTAAAATTATCAGAGGCAGAACAAAGCAAATTCAAATGGATGAGGTGATTGAAAAAGTTAATATTAAAATTAATGACTGGAGGAACACCTTTCCTTAGTGGTCGGCTTACCTTATTGAAAAGTTTTCTTTCCACCCTTCCTTTATATTCTATTCAAGTTCTTAAAGCTAAAAAAGCACTCAGAAGTTTCTTGAAACTTTATTTAACTAGTTTCTGTGGAAGGGAACTAGATCTTCTAAAAGTTGGACTACTTGGCAGCATACTTGTAAACCTCACCGTGCTGGAGGGCTTGGCTTTAAAAAATTGAAGCATATTATTGATATAAATATGTGTAATTTTTTGTTCAAATTTCATTTGGGGGAGTCTCTTTGGGCAAGATATATGCATTATGAGTACTGTAAAAACTCCCAACCCGCTACGGTCAATTGGAAAGTGGGGGATTCCAGGCTTTGGAAGGCTATTATTGTTGCTAGGGATGTTGCTTCTCATTTTATTTTTTGGGACATTGGGGATGGTAACATTTCATTTTGGAATGATGATTGGGGTCTCTCTCAGTATTCTATTTCACCTCTCTCTGGTTATGATGTTAAGTTGCTAATCTCTGATTATTGGATTGGTGACCAATGGAACTTGAATATGTTGAATTCCTTAATTGGTGATGTTGTTCCTGCTATTGCTATTATTTCTATTCATGCTCAAGATAAAAATATTCCTTATTGGAAGCATCAATCTAGTAATTCTGTTACTAAAATGCTCTACTCAAATTTGCACTCTCTTACTCCTCGAAAATTGTATCCTTTCACTTGGCTCAAACTGTTACCTCATTCTATCATCTTTTTCCTTTGGAGGTATTTTTATAAGTTGCTCCCACTTGATGATTTACTTAAAATGAAATGGTTAAAACTTGCCTCCTTTTGTTACAACTGTAAAATTGAAGCTCAATCTTTCAATCACTTTTTTTTAATGTACTTTTACTAAAGAGGTGTAGCATCGTATTGGGCTCTACTTTGGTATTACTTGGCCATCAAAATTAACCCTTAAAGCAGCTATTAATACTTGGAAAGAATTTGATTCAACATTCTTTAAGCTTTTTCATTTCCCTGGCATTGTATTATGGTTTATTTGGATGGCTAGGAATAGCCAAAAATATGATGTTTCTTGTTATACTCCCTCTACTACTTCTATTTTTGTTGTGGCTTATTTTAAGAAGGCTTGGAAGACTTCCATTGGACAAAATGCTTCTCCTAATGTGGGTAGTGGTAGGACACCCATCTTGATTAGATGGACACCACCCCACACGGCAGGATTAAAGTTAATGTTGATGGGAGTTTTGCTAATGCCTTAAGGGTATTGGTGGGATTTTTAGGGATGCACATGGTAAGTGTTGTACTTACTTTGCATCTCTTTGTATGGCCAACTCTCCTATTGAGGATAAAATTATTGTTGTGCTTGCTGCTTTACAAAATGTTGCCTCTTTAAATCTCAAAAAATTCATTCTAGAAATAGATTCTGAGACTCTCTACAATATGCTCTCAGTTAAGCTTAATCCTCCATGACATATTATAATTTGGTTTAAATTTATTGGCATTTTATAGAGGGGCAATAATTAAATATTTCATACTCTTTCACGTATAGAAAAGGCAACAAATCTGTGGATTGGCTTACAAAATGGAGGGTGCAAGGAGCTATTGTTGGTATTTCTCCTCCTCCTATGCTGGCAAAGCTGATTAAAAGTGATATGGCTGAGTCTTATGTTTGTGTATAATATGATGCCTCCTTTTGTTATTTTGTTTCTTGGTTATTGGGACTGTCTCTGGATTTTTTGGATTTTTGGCTCGGTTTGGATGAAAGTTAAGGCTTTCCTTTGTTTTTTTCCTTGGATTGGATGAAATTTGTTGATGGATGGATGGAAGGGTTTTGGTGTTGGGTTGGCACACTTGATGATTACTATTTTTATTACTTTCATCTTTCTAATAAGGGAAACAATAATTCTACTTTATTATGGAAGCACTCTTGCGTTGGAAAATGTAGTGGCAGTGGCTTCATCTTTTGGTATGGGCAATGTATGCAGGGTAACTTGGTTTTTACATGGGACTTCATTACTTGTTTGACGTTGGCCTTCTTTTTTTAGTATGGGAACCTGTTGGTAGGATGTTGCAATGGGTATTGGTTAATGAGTCTTCTGATTCTGGAATTATATGCTTGAGACGGTTTTTGGGAAAATATAGTACTGCTGTTGTGATTTCCTATAAGTTAATTGATATTTTTTTTGTTGTCACTGCTTTGGGGGTTAGGTTATAGCAGTTTAATCCTCTCTCTACTTTTGTTGGTGAAAGGTTTTCATTATTGGATCAATTTGTTGGGCCCTGATTTGAATTGTGATGGATGGTATCATATTTTTATGGTTTTCTCTTATGCTAGCATGATGCCACTTTGGGAAACTTATTTAGGGTGTATATCCCTAATTGGGCTCACGGCTTCTCTGCTGTTTGGATGGCCTCCCTTTAAGGCCACTGGATCATTTGGCATAACTTTACTCTTTCTCTTTACAATGCTTTTTTTCTTATTTGGCAAGGAGTTAACTTACTTTTCTCAGGAGCTGCGATATATGTTTGGTTCGGTTGAGATATGCTTACTTGCAATGACACTGCTCCTTGCTTGGATTAAGTTTTGGTGTATTTTTGCTCACTGCTCGATATGCTTACTTATGATTTTTTGGTTGTTGATTTGTTAAGATGCTTGGATGTCTACAGAGCTTGGATTAGCAGATCTTACTGGATGCTTTTTGCCGTTTGCTTTGTTATTTTTTAAATATGTTCACAATTTTTGGTAAACATGTAATTTTGGGTATAATTCTTATGTTGGTAAACTTTTTTTTTTTGATTTATACATGTATTTTTTTTGTTTTGTGTGGATTTGTATTGTGGATAGTGGAACCCTTAGATTTAATGTATTTTGTTTTTTTAGACGGGGATCCACTATCCCACCCCCTTATTTTGTACCTTTTTAATTATTAACGTGTAAGGAGTCAAGAGCCGCTCTTTTAATTATATATAAATATATATATACACAAATTGGGCTTCTAATTTTAATGCCTCAGCACATAATGTTCTCGTCGGTACAGTCCCACCTTATCCTCTTAAGGTTTTATTTATTGGAGATTCATTGGATGCCCCTTTTATTCGACATGATGAAAGTTAAATGGGGTCTAGGTTGTGGTCTCCTTTTTCCTTTTTATTTTCTGTGATTTATAATTTTGTTCTGGTTTGGTACTTTTGGTTCTCATGTTGCCCCATTCAGATTTGGAAAGGCTTTTTTATTGTTTTTCTTGTATGGTTTTTTTCTTAAAAAGTTGATTATGAAGATATCATTTTATATTAATATTGGCCTTATGTTGGATTTGGAACTTTTGGTTCTCATGTTGCCCCATTCGGATTTGGGAAGGCTTTTTTATTGTTTTGCCTATATGGTTTTTTTAAAAAATGGTGATTATGAAGATATCATTTTATATTAATATTGGCCTTACATTGGATTATATGCTGGTTTTGAGGAGAACATTTGTTGCACCTTTCGGTTATATTCCCTGCTCCTTTGTGTGCAGTTTTTGGCATTTAATGATCCTAAAGGTTGCTAATTTTGGCTACACCTGCTTATGGTGCTATCCTGCAAGAATTGGATTTATTTTCCTTCTATAGTGCTTCCTGCCTCAATTTTCTCAAGTCTATATGGTTTATTGGTTTGTTTTTCATTATTTTGCTATAGAGGTGGGCATTGGATTTTTGGCCAAGCTGGGGAAGGTTCCCAAATGTGTCTTTCTAACATATGTCGTGGAAATTTTGTTGACCTATTTTGTTACGATTATAAGATATATTTTTTTGGCACTAACTTTTGCGTGGAGCACCCTTTATTTTTTATAGGCTTGTTATAGTTCACTGGGATTGCTAGGGATCATCCACAACATTTTCAGCTCGATGAATTATTTTGGAAGAGGCTTTTTTGGGTCTACAACTGTCATGATTAAGTTTGCAATCTTTTTTAGTTGTACCTTTTGTCGGGTTATTTGTATTTTCGGGTTTGATTTGCTTTTCTTTTTATTATTGTTGGGTGGTGTTGTAATGTGGAATGAGGAACCCCTAGGACTTCATGTATTTTTTATCTTTAGTGGGGATCCTTTTTCCCTTGTTTTTGTAACCTCTTTCTATATTAACGCGTAGAGAGCCACGAGGTGCTCTTTTCTTATATATATATATATATATATATATATATATATATATATATATATATATATATATATATATATATATATATATATGTGTGTGTGTGTGTGTGTACGTACATGAAATAGGAGCAATCCTTCAACTAGGAGCAAAATACATGAAATAGGATTGATACTTCAGTACATGAAATAGGATTGCTCCTATTTAACACAAAATAAGTTATATATATATATATTATATATAACTTATTTTGTGTCAAATAGGAGCAATCCTATTTCTTACCCCCTTCCGAGTGTATAAATAATATTAATTAATCCAGAGTTTGTTCCCTAATTCCGTGGTTAGGCTGGGAGGATACCGGCTACCACTCTAAAGCTCCCACTACTCCCTCACCTGAGGGCTAACAATCTCGCATCATTTTCCAATCAAGTGTACCAAATTGGGGATTTTAATATGTCACCATCAAATCTTCAGTTCTACATCCAACAAAGTACATTTCCTTATTTATTTGCACTCAACTCCATGGATGACATCCTCTTCATTGAAATTAAGTGTGATTCTCACCATGTTGTAGAAATCATAGCCCTTTCGAAACATATGTTTCTCAACATATTTTAACAATTCAATTGGTCAGATCAAAAAGTAAATGAAGATCAGAGTTCAAATCATCACAAATTATTAACATTTAAAACCAAATAAAATAAAATCAATTCTTCACAAAAGTATATCTCAAAGTAAGAAGGATAAAGAAGACTACTTAGAATTCATGAGAAGGATACAATAAAACTCAGATTTCATATATAAAAATAAGTTTATAAAATAAAAGAAATAAAAGACACAACTTATCTCACAATCCTTCCCAAGCAAATCCCTAGAAGTTCTCTTCAAGTATTTCTCTCCTTACAAGTACTCTCAATTCTCTCTTAGAAGTGTAATGAAGAAGAAATATATGGCCTTCCCTTTCTCTTACAATCCTTGAAGAAAATCTTCAAGCTCTTGACTTTATCTCTCTCTCTCTCTCTTTCTTTTTCACCCCCCTTACACGCTACCTTCCCCTCCATCTAGTTCTTTAAAACCACTCTTTCATTAAAGGCTGCCTCCCTCCAAAAAGAATTCAAAGTTCCCTCCAAAATTTTATCCAAAAGTTAACCATTTTGAATTCAAAAAACATGTCCATTGATCCAAGAGACATATACCTTCATAAAAAAACCTTCCAAATTGTTTAGATGCATTGATTCACTCCAAAGGGTTTTTAGAATAAGTGTCCCTTTGAAAATTTGTTCTAAATCACCTTAATCCACAAAAAAGTCATCTCTAATGCTTTTAACGCCATTTTTGGCGCATCTGGCGCCAGCTTGATTAGGTCTGTGATGTTCTGGGTTCTAGCGCTTTAGACGCCACATCTGGCAGGTCTGACACCAGCTCTCTGTAAAACGGCGCTTCTAACACCAATCTAGCGCCAAAATTCCCAAAATTCGTTGTTTTAGCTCCAAATTTTTTTCTTTTTGCTACTTTTTCTCCAAATATCTAAAGTTGATATGCCTGCAACAAAAACATGAAAATATCCTTCTTTAAATTGTAATAAAACGTGTACTTAAATCAACATATTATTTTGGTGTATCAATATCCACCATATTTTCATCAGAAATGTATCATACATTTACTCCATCCTCTTATTAGAATATGTTGTGATAGACCAAGAACCAGTAAAATTTGAAAGCCATTGGACGAAAGTAGAAAACTAGCGCACGACTATGTATTACTTGTAAGAATAGAGGTCACAACATTAGATTGTGTCCCAATAGCCCAAGTTAACCAAGTAGTAAAATTAAACTATCATATAAGACAATTTCTTTTTATCAAACTCATGATTTCCTCTAATAATTATACTTTCATAGCCAAGTGCACATGTATGGGAAGCCGCCATCGCGCTAGAAGTATTGTTACCCTAGAAAAAGTTGACCCATCAGGAGCAAAAGCACCTCTGAGCATAGACTCATTAGTAGAATCTCATAGAGCATCAAAATCTAATTAGAAAATGTAAATATTATTTTTTTAGTAAAAATTATAATGTGGATTTAATATCATCTTAATTAAAACCTTCTACATAGAAAGATACTTGAGACCACCAGCTACATACGAAGAACAAATATGTAGCCAGTTCACTATCCATAATTCATTCGACCATTATAATTTGTAAGGCTGGTTTTATTTGATACTTTTAGTTCGTCGGGCTAGACCATGACTTGATAATCATAAAGGCTGAGTGATGGTGTCTAGACTAATATGTTTTACTTACATGTTGTTAAGATGAGTAAACATTAAAGTATATGCAATTTATATATTTAAATTTAATCATATGCTAAGAAAATTTTATTATTTTACAAATGAGATGACTACCACGCTACAAGATGTACAAATTATTCTTGGTATTAGGATAGATGTAGTGGATCTAATCGGCATTATAGTTGCTGACCCAAATTTACACTGGTTGAGTTGGCCAGAATGTCATGATGATTTCCCGGGAAGCCTTCCAGATATAAAGGTGGAGATCCATCAACTTGAAGAAGAAGAAATTATGGGAAGCATTCATATGGGTCAATCTCAATCCCATACAATTATAGCTCTTCATTGGCTTAGATTGCCCTTTTACAGAGAATCCTACGAGGGATTAGACTATCTTATTTTTTTTTTCATTTTAAGATGTATATTTTATATATGTTAGATTGCTTTTACCTCCCAATACATAAGGTTCACACATACATTTACAATATTTAGCTTTACGTGAGGATTTAGCTATATTTTCATAGTATTCACTGGGAGGCTCTGTGCTATCACATTTGTATAGAGAATTGAACCTATCCACAACGCCTGCCTATATTAATATAGCAGGGTGTTTACTCTTGTTATAAGTGTGGTGATGGGAACTTTTTTTGTGGGCAAACCAACTCTCCATGTTACTAATTCTAGAGATGTATCAAGCATGCCACTGGGATTTAGTTAAATTTTATGTAAAATAATAATTTATGAGTGTACATGAAAATTTCAAAATGATATTATTTGTAGTACTCACATGGTATAAGGATAGAATAAGAGAGTGCCTAGACGAAATCTTCAAATATATAAAGACGTTATGATGGATTAATTCAGAGTCAGGCATATTTCTTTTTTTATAAATTATATATATTTACTTGTAAATTAATTCTCTATTTTCTAAGAAATCATAACATCTAAATGTATAAGCTATTTCGACACTATATCTTGATGGTATTA
This sequence comes from Phalaenopsis hybrid cultivar, assembly GCA_002079205.1. Classification (NCBI taxonomy): domain Eukaryota; kingdom Viridiplantae; phylum Streptophyta; class Magnoliopsida; order Asparagales; family Orchidaceae; genus Phalaenopsis; species Phalaenopsis hybrid cultivar. The sequence continues at coordinate 6,826 of JXCR01111327.1, read as the reverse complement.
TCGTGTGGTTAGCTTAGATTTATCTAAGGAATATGGAAATATGGAGAATTTGTGTTCCTCTTATTAGCTAGAAATGTGTGGAGTGACATCTTCCAGATTGAGTAACGCGACAATTTGCTCGTGTACAATCCACATTGATTAAGCATATGGACTGGTCATTTCAAAGGGTTGATGGCCGAGGAAACCAAAAAAAGATTAGATGCATCATTATCAAAATTACATTCATTTATGAAGCAACCGTTGAGCCCTCATAATACCATTAAGCCCACATCAGACAATGGAAATGCATAATTGATAAATTACTTAATAGTATAAATTTTGTGCGTCAATCTACCATGTAGAATTGTCTACTCAACCACCAGATACTTACTACCCTATGTCACTTGAAGAGAGATTAATAGTGTGTATATAATTTATATTCAATTTATACTTATTGTTTCACATACTAAATATTAAAATAATAAATTATCTCAAAAAACCATGCTAGAAGATTTGCACGTGGCCATGGCAAGTTGTTATAACATGGCAAGAAGGTTATGATGAACTCTCAGAGCTTTCAAGAAGAGTGGATCAATCACTATACTAATTATAACACCTTTAAATATCCAACTTACATACTTCCCAAAAATTAACTTCTGATAATGTCGCACGTTCACTAGCAAACTTTTCAAGAGGATCAACCATAGATGCTCCAAGAAAAACTTTTGTTTATGTAGGACCCTCAACATATCCAAGACCTTCAACATCACTTGAGGGTCCATCCTATGCTATGCACTTGACAAAAAAAATCTAAGGGTCAATACTTGGGTTTACAGTTTTATTTGGGACCTGATTTTGGCGGTCCTCTACATTACATTGAACAAAAGACTCTAATTGTCTTATCGATTGATGAAGAGATGGAAGAAAAAGAGGAAAAGAAACATTTCTTATGAGAACAACCACTCTAAGCACCATCAATACATACTCCAGATCAGACGCTATTCGACCAGACCGAAGAAGATAAAATGTATTATATTTTAAATTATTGTAATATCCACTGTTATTTTAAAGAACTTTGAAATTATCTTGGAACATGTTATCATTCCAAACTTTTATTTTTGAAAGTTCAAATTTATTAAAAAGTATATTATTTAAACAATAAAATTAATTTCAATTCCATCTAAGTAATTTAATCTTGATTTTCCTTAGCTTAAATTTAAAACTTTTTTCAAAATAAAAAGTTATTTATAG
>JXCR01111317.1:4782-18347 GCA_002079205.1 Phalaenopsis hybrid cultivar | reverse complement strand
TCTACCTGTAACCTACCTGCCACTAATAAGTTCTACGCTTCCGTTTTCATATATTTCTAAGTTACAAGTAGGTTACAAGTAGATTACAGGGGGTATATCGCGGATATAACTCTGAATACCCTTCCTTTAACTTATCTAACGTACGGTGCTGTATAAATCTTACATACACAAATATTTTTCCGACTTGACATGTCTTTTAGCGTGGATGCCAACCAACATGTCAAAGTACGCGACACTTTTTTTTTTTTATTTTTTAAGAAATTAGTTGTATAATTTTTAATATTGAAGGTTAAGATTAAATTTTGGATGTGACATTTATTATAAAGGAATAGAATAAAATAATGTTCGAATTCTTTTATATTAACTAACTAATAAGAAAGTTATTGACGGATTAAAATGAAAATTACGTGAGAGGAGTTTGTGGGAGGAAGCCCGGGGACTCCAGCAACTGCAACCTTCTCGTTCCTTCGAAATACCAGTTCTACTCGCTCTCTCTCACCATGGAAGTTCCAGTGGGATCCATCTCCGAGACTGGATAGAGATTTTGGTAACATCGGTAAAGGATTCTGCTTAGGTGTTTCTTTCATCTCGTTTTTGGCTTGTTTTCCATCTCATAATGTTTTTAAATTTTTTTTTCTTCGATTTTATTGATCGGATGTAAAGGAATATGTCAAATTTTAAGCGGTTAAGGTTTAATTTATAATTCTCTTGCTTGTAATCCACAGGTGAGTTTGGGGAGAGTTGTTGCAGATCGGTGGGTGTGGTGGCGGGGGGCGGGGAAGAGGATTTCGATGATTTGATGAATAAGGAACTTGNTTCTGCTTAGGTGTTTCTTTCATCTCGTTTTTGGCTTGTTTTCCATCTCATAATGTTTTTAAATTTTTTTTTTCTTCGATTTTATTGATCGGATGTAAAGGAATATGTCAAATTTTAAGCGGCNTCGAAATACCAGTTCTACTCGCTCTCTCTCACCATGGAAGTTCCAGTGGGATCCATCTCCGAGACTGGATCGTGATTTTGGTAACATCGGTAAAGGATTCTGCTTAGGTGTTTCTTTCATCTCGTTTTTGGATTGTTTTCCATCTCATAATGTTTTTAAATTTTTTTTTCTTCGATTTTATTGATCGGATGTAAAGGAATATGTCAAATTTTAAGCGGTTAAGGTTTAATTTATAATTCTCTTGCTTGTAATCCACAGGTGAGTTTGGGGAGAGTTGTTGCAGATCGGTGGGTGTGGTGGCGGGGGGCGGGGAAGAGGATTTCGATGATTTGATGAATAAGGAACTTGTATCCTTAAGGTGAATTTGGCATGGAAGAGGGTTTTATAAATGCGCGGATATGGTTTTTGGAAGGAAGACGGGGAGGAATTTGGATGTCTGGTAAAAGAAGAGGAACCTTTGCTTGGTTTAACATGCTTTTGTTGTGCGGTGAAAATTGTTTTTAATTTTGTAAATTTTGCTGGTAGGTTTGGTCCGAATTTAGGGAAAGAGGAGCCTTACCTGATCAAAAATTGATTTTCGATAGACTCGCTGGTACAAAGGGCTTGAACCACTTTGCAATCGTTGTTGAATACGGCTCTTTAGGTAAAACTGAAATGTAGACATGAACTTGCAGCATTTTGTCTTTAATGATGACATCGGATTATTGGCTTAGATTATAGCTAAGTTTGCCTGTTGCACTTATCCTTGAAATCTTTTTATCTGTATTCCATAATTTGGAACTTCTGGTGATTGTTTTTATCATGTTGTTCATTTTCTTAATTGCTAGTGGTTTTCAGTCCAACTTGTTGAAATCATACTGGCTAATCTCCATTGCTCTTCCTTTCAAGTTTCAATTTTTTTTGTATAAATTTTTAATCATGAAAAAAATCTTATTAATCATGAAAAAAATCTTGTAATAAAGAGTTTAATGCTAAAGTCATACTGAGTGTCAATTAATAGAGTTGCCATGTGATAAAAAAATGCTATGTAATGGAATTCTGTATGTGGGTACAGAACTTTAAGCAATATGAATATGTAATATTGCTCTATTATGACTCCTTTTATGCTTTAGATGTAAATACTGGGTTAATTATTAGTTATGTGACAGCATTTCTGCCGCTCTCCAGTGCCAATATCAATGGAACTGTCTTCCCTTTGCACCAGTTGTTTCTTTTTATTAGTGCTTTAAAATTCAGTTTATTTTGCTAGAGAATCGCTTGATGATGCACGATCTTTGTCATGGCACATAAGGCTCTTGGTTTTGTTCATTATCAGATTCTAGGGAAAAAAAAATGTTGTTGAAATATCATATGGTCAGCCCTCACCCATAAGCTTAAGTATTTGGCTTGAAAATAGGTTTAACCACCGATATATTTAACGCGATGCACTTTTGTGAGTAGTGAAAATCACAGAAGAATTATATCAATGATGAATATAGTGGCAAAATTTAGGCTGAAAGTAAATTAAGTTGTGGAAATCTCAGAAGCACTTTGATGAGTAGTGTGAGGCTTGAGTTTATTTTGTGAAACAGATAAGCTTAAATGACATGCAAAAGAATGGATGGATATATAGGAAAGAGGTATAATCTATTTTAGATCATTCATTGTAGGCTATAAAATATTTTCTCCTCTTCCACTCTTGTTTTTCTTTTATCTGCAGAAGAAAAAGATGTTATCACAATCCTGTTAAAGAATTAAGAAGATTTTAATGGTTGGCACACACTTATTATTTTAAGATCATTTATGTACAGACTTGCTTATTAATTCAAAGCTTTCTGGCTATCATATTAATTATTATGATGTTATGTTTTTGTTTGAAGATGTACCTTTCTACTTTAATAAATATTTGTTTATATTTCCCAGACCATCACTTCTCATCAAAATGTTTGCTTTTACTCGCACAATTCAACTTTTCTTCTTCTATTTTTTATCTACTCCAGTTTTTCTTCATTGATTGCAGCCTTTTGTCCTAAAAAAATTCAGATTTATGCCTTTGTTTCATTTCACTGGAGGACAGTGCTTTCTTAACTTTTTCTTTTTTACCTTAGTCTGAATAATGTTTCAGGGCTAGAAAAAGACAATAAGGTGGTCAAGACATGAGCCATGGGCGGGATGAAAGGTGATTCATGTTTTTTTTTCAGCTTTTATTCAAACCTTCATAGAGTGGTAAATATTCTTGGGAGACTTGTTGCACTGTACATGTTTATTATTTTGCTGGCTGGAACACTTTGATGTTTGTCTGAGATGATGCTATCGTTTCGATTAGGTATGGTGAACAGGTTTTTCCTAATGGGGACATCTATATTGGATACTTTGATGGTCTACTTCCTCATGGGCATGGAAAATATACATGGTCAGACGGAGCAACATTTGAAGGTGAATGGGAGAATGGCAAGATAGCAGGAAAAGGATGGGTCTTTTGGCCATCAGGGTCTATATATGATGGTGAGTTCTGTGGAGGTTTCCTTCAAGGATGTGGTACCTTTTCCAGTATTGATGGCTCCGTTTACAAAGGATCATGGAGATTGAATACACAACACGGTCTAGGAACAAAAAGTTATCCTAATTCAGATATTTATGAAGGTTTATGGAGAGAAGGACAACAGGAAGGTATTGGAAAGTATACCTGGTGTAATGGAAACATGTATGTTGGCAATTGGAAGGCAGGAAGGATGAATGGTAGAGGAGTTTTGAAGTGGGCAAATGGTGACTTGTTCAATGGCCATTGGTTGGATGGATTGGAACATGGCACAGGTTATTACTACTTTGCAGATGGGTCATGCTATCTGGGTACCTGGAGTAAGGGGCTGAAGGATGGACGGGGAACATTTTATCCTGCTGGAAGCAGACTTCCGCTTCAGCAAAAGTGTTACAAGTCTAATTTTTGTTGTGAGTGGGCGAGATATCTTTGTCCTTCTGCATTAAGAAAATCTGAAAATGACAAAAACGAGCTTACTTTAATAAGAAGAAACACTGATAGTTGTAAAGTAAGGAGTTTGTTCGGGCATTCTGGACGAATATCTAACAGAACGACAACATTTGATGGTTATTCTGATTCTAGAGTTTCCTTTGGAAGCATTCCATTAAAAGACAACTGTGTTAGACTACCCTGTGAATCAGTTGAAGGTGAAAATGAGCTTCAAAATGACATCAAGGTTGCTTATGAGAGGGAATATATGCAAGGGGTCTTAAAAATGGAGAGGATTGTAAATCAACAAACGTCGAAACCTGAAAGAAATAAAAGGCTCCACAAAATTCAAAAGAAGCCTGTAGAGGTCCGTAGTGAAACAATTTACAAAGGTCACAGGAGTTATTTTCTGATGTTGAACTTACAACTTGGGATTAGGTATGTTGTCACTAAATTTAAGATCTATAGTTGATGGTGGAGTTTCATTATAACTGCTTCCCCAATGACATTGATCCATTGCATGACTAAAGTGAGGTGTTGAATTTTTTTGTCATTTTTATTTGTAAACCAGCTGAATTTTCCATCCATTGTCTAACTGTGCATGAAATTGATTTTTTTGTGCTAACAAGCAACTCTCATTTTTGAAATGAATTCTCTCCTTTTGTGTGCCTATAATGAATATTGGCAGGCATCTTGGCTTCCACTTCTAGTGCAATAAATCTTTAAAACTTCATTTTGGGGCGATTGCTAAAATATTTATTAATAAAACCCCCACCAATTTTACATTCATGCTTGTGTGGAAGCTGTTTCCTTGTAAAGCCAAATAAAATTTTCTTCCACACGATACATCTTTTATCAGGAAGGGCTTGATACAATTTATTGCTTCCATTATTGTCCCAAAATGCTTTCTATCATGTTCAATGTTATACACTTAAATTGTTGAGAATAATTCATTCAAGTCTTGTTTTAAAGCTGACAGGTATACAGTTGGAAAAATTACTCCTGTACCAGTTCGTGAAGTTCGTTCCTCTGATTTTGGACCCTGTGCAAGGATAAAAATGTATTTCCCTAGAAAAGGGTCTCAGTTTACACCTCCACACTACTCTATTGATTTTCATTGGAAAGATTACTGTCCAATGGTATTTAGGTACTTATTTCTTAACATATTAATGTTGTACTGTTGAAAATAAGCATAGTTTTAGAGCAATTAATATGTAGATCAATATCCAGTGAGAGGTAAAATATTTTGAATTGACTTCTAAATTTATACTTAGGGACCAAGTATAAGGTTATTTTCGTTAATATCCTAAAGGCATTTCTTACTTAAATAACCTTATATAACTCTGATGCCAGTCTGCAGGTTTGCTGACCAAATTCTTGATGCATTAATAAGTGTTGCTTATCTAGAAAGCGAGTTTAATATGTGACTTTCAATACATATGATGATTACATGTCTTTTTGTTTCCTTAAACATTAGACAACGGATATCTGTCACTTGTTATAATGTTGTTGTTTATAATTTCCTGTTAAAAGTTGACTAAGCTTGGGGTGGCTCATTTATGCGCCTGGTATCAACATGCATTTATTTGTTAAATAATTGCCTGAACATAATATCAATTCTACTGTTCCTGATCGTTTTTCTATTCATTAGTATACTTGTGTAACAAGAGAAGCAAGAAATTTTTTTTTTTACTTGAATTTTGAAAAGATGCTTGGATCCTTTTTTTATTTTAATATTGTGATTGTGATATATTCAGGAATCTACGTGAAATGTTTAAGATAGATGCTGCAGACTATATGGTCTCTGTATGCGGGTGTGATGGTCTAAAGGAGCTTTCTTCCCCAGGAAAAAGCGGGAGCATATTTTATCTTTCTCAGGACGAAAGATTTGTCATAAAGACACTTAGGAAAACTGAACTGAAGGTTTGAATTGCTAGAACACTTTTTTTTTTTTGCAAGCTTTGTACCAGCTCTGACATGGCATTTTGTTGTCTTTTTCATAACAAGATGACTGAGAACGGTGAAAATTTGATTTTTATTTCGTTTCTCAACCAACTAATTTTCTTCTGCTACTTGTTAGCAGGCTGAAAGTTGTGAATATTTTTTCAATAACATTGTTAAACTTGTTGGTTCACAATGTTTCCTAGATCATACTTTGTCCAACCTCTTGTGCCCTACCCAATGCTCTCCTATACATCTCAGTCCCTGTAAAAAGATTGCTAAGAAGATTAAAATTTTTGTTTTATTATCAGAACAACTTAAAATATAAAAAAAATTAAAATTGAAAAAGTAAAGTTGAGAATAATGCAATGTGTATGAACATCATTGTTAGATTGCTATCACTTCAGATTTAAGAAGATCCATGTGATACCAGAGTTAACTCAACCCACGATGATAAAAAATAAATATTATTAAGCAAAAAATGAGGGATGCAATCAAGGCTCGAAACAATAAAGAAAATAAGACAATGAAGATAAGAGCAGCGAGATCCAACTACGACCTAAGGAGAGTATCCATGAATGTCGGCGATGAGATGGGTGCGGCTGATGATGGTGGGCGGTGGGAGCTGCAGGTGCGGGTGGCTGCTGGAAGGTGGAGGGCCGCAGGGGTTGCGGTGTCGGCAGGGCAGCAGATTTGGGTGGTGGTTGTCGCAAGGGCCTGGAGGGGATCTGCAGGTGTTTGTAGGTTGCTGGAAAGAAGGTCGAAGGAGGCAGTGGTGCGTGTGGTTGCTCTATAGACCTGGAGATGGCTGGCGGCCTATTGGAGGTGCAGGGAGGAATCGGCGGCCCGCTGGGATATGCAGGAAGGAGTCAGCGGCCACTGGGAGGCGCTGGAGGTAGTTTCAGCAGTTGAACATATGCTGGAAGTGGTTGACGGGCTGTTGGAAGATGCAGGAGAGGTCTATGGACTGCAGAGAGGTGCAGGGAGGAGTTTGCAGTTAGCTGTAAGTGCCGGAGGGGAGGCTGCGGTCTATTGTAGGTGCGGGCAAGAGTGTGCGGCCGGCTGGAATCGCAGGGAGGAGCACTTACAACACCTCTTGCAATCTAACAATCTTCCAGAAATATAAATCAGCGATATGAGACGCGTCCAGTGTCGTATGGCAAGGTATAAAATGTATCATCTTCGAGAATCGGTTTACTATAACCATCACAGAGTCGNTTAGCTGTAAGTGCCGGAGGGGAGGCTGCGGTCTATTGTAGGTGCGGGCAAGAGTGTGCGGCCGGCTGGAATTGCAGGGAGGAGCACTTACAACACCTCTTGCAATCTAACAATCTTCCAGAAATATAAATCAGCAATATGAGACGCGTCCAGTGTCATATGGCAAGGTATAAAATGTGTCATCTTCGAGAATCGGTTCACTATAACCATCACAGAGCCTTTGTTCCTCGGCGNCTAACAATCTTCCAGAAATATAAATCAGCGATATGAGACGCGTCCAGTGTCGTATGGCAAGGTATAAAATGTGTCATCTTCGAGAATCGGTTTACTATAACCATCACAGAGTCCNTGCATGACTAAAGTGAGGTGTTGAATTTTTTTGTCATTTTTATTTGTAAACCAGCTGAATTTTCCATCCATTATCTAACTGTGCATGAAATTGATTTTTTTGTGCTAACAAGCAACTCTCATTTTTGAAAGNTGCATGACTAAAGTGAGGTGTTGAATTTTTTTGTCATTTTTATTTGTAAACCAGCTGAATTTTCCATCCATTGTCTAACTGTGCATGAAATTGATTTTTTTGTGCTAACAAGCAACTCTCATTTTTGAAATGAATTCTCTCCTTTTGTGTGCCTATAATGAATATTGGCAGGCATCTTGGCTTCCACTTCTAGTGCAATAAATCTTTAAAACTTCATTTTGGGGCGATTGCTAAAATATTTATTAATAAAACNAATTTTCCATCCATTATCTAACTGTGCATGAAATTGATTTTTTTGTGCTAACAAGCAACTCTCATTTTTGAATTGAATTCTCTCCTTTTGTGTGCCTATAATGAATATTGGCAGGCATCTTGGCTTCCACTTCTAGTGCAATAAAGCTTTAAAACTTCATTTTGGGGCGATTGCTAAAATATTTATTAATAAAACCCCCACCAATTTTACATTCATGCTTGTGTGGAAGCTGTTTCCTTGTAAAGCCAAATAAAATTTTCTTCCACACGATACATCTTTTATCAGGAAGGGCTTGATACAATTTATTGCTTCCATTATTGTCCCAAAATGCTTTCTATCATGTTCAATGTTATACACTTAAATTGTTGAGAATAATTCATTCAAGTCTTGTTTTAAAGCTGACAGGTATACAGTTGGAAAAATTACTCCTGTACCAGTTCGTGAAGTTCGTTCCTCTGATTTTGGACCCTGTGCAAGGATAAAAATGTATTTCCCTAGAAAAGGGTCTCAGTTTACACCTCCACACTACTCTATTGATTTTCATTGGAAAGATTACTGTCCAATGGTATTTAGGTACTTATTTCTTAACATATTAATGTTGTACTGTTGAAAATAAGCATAGTTTTAGAGCAATTAATATGTAGATCAATATCCAGTGAGAGGTAAAATATTTTGAATTGACTTCTAAATTTATACTTAGGGACCAAGTATAAGGTTATTTTCGTTAATATCCTAAAGGCATTTCTTACTTAAATAACCTTATATAACTCTGATGCCAGTCTGCAGGTTTGCTGACCAAATTCTTGATGCATTAATAAGTGTTGCTTATCTAGAAAGCGAGTTTAATATGTGACTTTCAATACATATGATGATTACATGTCTTTTTGTTTCCTTAAACATTAGACAACGGATATCTGTCACTTGTTATAATGTTGTTGTTTATAATTTCCTGTTAAAAGTTGACTAAGCTTGGGGTGGCTCATTTATGCGCCTGGTATCAACATGCATTTATTTGTTAAATAATTGCCTGAACATAATATCAATTCTACTGTTCCTGATCGTTTTTCTATTCATTAGTATACTTGTGTAACAAGAGAAGCAAGAAATTTTTTTTTTTACTTGAATTTTGAAAAGATGCTTGGATCCTTTTTTTATTTTAATATTGTGATTGTGATATATTCAGGAATCTACGTGAAATGTTTAAGATAGATGCTGCAGACTATATGGTCTCTGTATGCGGGTGTGATGGTCTAAAGGAGCTTTCTTCCCCAGGAAAAAGCGGGAGCATATTTTATCTTTCTCAGGACGAAAGATTTGTCATAAAGACACTTAGGAAAACTGAACTGAAGGTTTGAATTGCTAGAACACTTTTTTTTTTTTGCAAGCTTTGTACCAGCTCTGACATGGCATTTTGTTGTCTTTTTCATAACAAGATGACTGAGAACGGTGAAAATTTGATTTTTATTTCGTTTCTCAACCAACTAATTTTCTTCTGCTACTTGTTAGCAGGCTGAAAGTTGTGAATATTTTTTCAATAACATTGTTAAACTTGTTGGTTCACAATGTTTCCTAGATCATACTTTGTCCAACCTCTTGTGCCCTACCCAATGCTCTCCTATACATCTCAGTCCCTGTAAAAAGATTGCTAAGAAGATTAAAATTTTTGTTTTATTATCAGAACAACTTAAAATATAAAAAAAATTAAAATTGAAAAAGTAAAGTTGAGAATAATGCAATGTGTATGAACATCATTGTTAGATTGCTATCACTTCAGATTTAAGAAGATCCATGTGATACCAGAGTTAACTCAACCCACGATGATAAAAAATAAATATTATTAAGCAAAAAATGAGGGATGCAATCAAGGCTCGAAACAATAAAGAAAATAAGACAATGAAGATAAGAGCAGCGAGATCCAACTACGACCTAAGGAGAGTATCCATGAATGTCGGCGATGAGATGGGTGCGGCTGATGATGGTGGGCGGTGGGAGCTGCAGGTGCGGGTGGCTGCTGGAAGGTGGAGGGCCGCAGGGGTTGCGGTGTCGGCAGGGCAGCAGATTTGGGTGGTGGTTGTCGCAAGGGCCTGGAGGGGATCTGCAGGTGTTTGTAGGTTGCTGGAAAGAAGGTCGAAGGAGGCAGTGGTGCGTGTGGTTGCTCTATAGACCTGGAGATGGCTGGCGGCCTATTGGAGGTGCAGGGAGGAATCGGCGGCCCGCTGGGATATGCAGGAAGGAGTCAGCGGCCACTGGGAGGCGCTGGAGGTAGTTTCAGCAGTTGAACATATGCTGGAAGTGGTTGACGGGCTGTTGGAAGATGCAGGAGAGGTCTATGGACTGCAGAGAGGTGCAGGGAGGAGTTTGCAGTTAGCTGTAAGTGCCGGAGGGGAGGCTGCGGTCTATTGTAGGTGCGGGCAAGAGTGTGCGGCCGGCTGGAATCGCAGGGAGGAGCACTTACAACACCTCTTGCAATCTAACAATCTTCCAGAAATATAAATCAGCGATATGAGACGCGTCCAGTGTCGTATGGCAAGGTATAAAATGTGTCATCTTCGAGAATCGGTTTACTATAACCATCACAGAGTCCTTGTTCCTCGGCATCCTCGGAAACCCACCGTGAAGTACATAATAATATCTACTCATGGTACCTCTCGTACTGGTAATGGGGTGTAAAACTGACATTTTTCCCTCTCCTCTTTGTTAGATGGCGAATCTTGAACTACCTAATATGTCGCCCCACATCTCTCATCAATCAGAGCCAAAATAAATGCTCCCTCACTAGGGAGAGACTCTTTTCCTGGCCAAAATGTCTTGCTAATCCTCCATTGTGGCTCTTTTGAACAATAGCCTCTTCTAGCAAGCACTAGGGAATGCACAACTAACTCTGATGGTATAGCTATCTGTTTAGTAATTCTCCTGGTCGTTTTCTCCTGACATTATTCCGAGATTTCTTTGAAGTCCTCATCAGCGTTGTACAAATCCTTTACTACCTCAAAACCCACAACTCGTGTTTGCATTGTTGTGATCAACAAGTGACGACGACTCGGTGCGTCTCCTTCACAGTTCTGGTTCCCCGCCTTGTGCTTAAGCACGAATTGGAATGATGCTAGAAATTCCATCCAGGTGGCTTGTCGGCTCTTTAGTTTGTTCTGGTTATTGAGAAATTTCATGGCCTCGTGATCTGTAAGTAGTGTGAACTCGTTCGTTAGCAGGTAATGACTCCAACACTCTAGAGATCATACATTAGCATAAAATTTGTTTTCGTATGTTGCTTATTTCCACCTGGATTCATTCAACTTTTCACTGAAAAAGGTGATGAGGTGACCCTCTTGGCTCAACACTACCCTTAACCCCACGCCAGATGCGTCACACTCTGTCTCAAATGGCTGTTTGAAGTTTGGTAAGGCTAGCACGGGAGCCTGAGTCATTTTCTCCTTCAAGGTGTCGAAGCTGGTTTGAGTTGTTGTTGTCTATGTTAACTCCTTCCCTTTTAAAAGCTTAGTCAGATGAGCTGCGATAGTGGTGAAGTTTCTGATGAATCTTCGGTAGAACGATGCAAGCCCCAGAAACATACACTAGTCATGATATAACCCAGAAAATATATGTAGTCTGTCATGAAGTGTCAATTCATTGTATAAGCATATAGTTCCTTCGCTCGCAATACCTCAAACAATGTCCTCAGGTGTTGTAAGTGCTCCTTTGTTATGCACCAAAAAGTTGTCTAAGTAGACTACCACAAAATTTTCAATGTGGGTTCGTAACACTTGGTTCATCAACCTCATAAAAATGCTAAGCACGTTTGACAAGCTGAATGACATAACTGTCCACTCGTATAACCCATCTCATATTTTGAAAGCGGTTTTCCACTCGTCTCTTAGCCTTATCTATATCCTATGGTACCCACTGCATAACTAGTTCAAAAGATCATTCAGGCGAGTTATGAGAAACTGGTAATTGATGGTAATTTTGTTGATGGCTTTGCTACGATGCATATCTTCCATATCCCGTCTTTCATGGGTACCATTAATGCGAGGACATCAAAAGGGCTGGTACTCTCTCTAACTAACCCTCCTGCGATGAGATCCTGCACATGTCGCTGCAACTACTTGTACTCTGTCGGTCTGCAAGATTGTCGGTCAACACGTCTTGGAACTTGTGTTGTAGTGTTTGGAGCGGTGCTGGTATCATATTCTCCATCTCTGTCCCCTTGAGTAGGTCTAAGGCTATTACTACTGGCGCATCTCGAACTGACTGAATGAAAGTGGCTCTCGAGATTAACGCTTCATCTGTGTCGCCTACTCGTCTCTTATCCTTAATAGGTAATTACACGACGTGCTTCCCGTCCTTAAAAGTATAGGTATTCCTGAAGTCTTCGTGCTGAGTCTTGTGGTCGAACTGCCAAGGCCTTCCTAGTAGAATATGATAGGTGTTCATCAGAACCACGTCGCACTAAACTTGCTCCTATAATTGATTGCCAATTGAATACTCAACTAGATACTACTAATCCACACGTTTCTTATTTCCCTCTTTTAGCTAGGTGAGGGAATATGACTAAGGATATTTCTGTGTGGCCAATCCTAAATTTTTCACCATCGGTGTGGACACTACATTTTCGCAACTTTCATTGCCTATCAAACTACAAACCTTGCCTTTTTCCGTACACTTGGTGCGAAATATGTCGTGCCTCAGCCATGACTGATCTCTTTCAGGTTCTGACTGCAAAACTCTCTGTATGAGTAGCGATTCTCTTTCGTTGCCTTGGACCTGAAGCTCTTCCTCAGGACTATCCTTGGACTCTTCATCCTCTATCTCCTCGATGATGCCCTGATCCGTGGAGACAACTCGACTCGTGGGGCAGCTAGAGACTGTGACCTTAACTGTGGCACCGAAAATACTTTCTAGTAGACACTATTCCGGAAGGATTACTCTTTTCTGGCTCCTTCCCAGTCGGCTCAGTCTTGTCACTCTTTGGTACTATTTTTCCTGCACCTCTTGTAGTAGTCCTGCTCGTAGCTGTAGCTGCCGGTGATGACCTGAATGAGGACTGTTGACTGAAAGAGGTCAGTGGCCTGGTCTGTTTCTGCTGTCTTTCTACGTCTAAGGGAAATGTCTTGACATCACCAAGCGACCAATAGGGTTGCAGTTGTATCACGTTGCTAATATTAGGCTTCAGCTTCCCAGATATCGAGCAATCGTCTGCTCTGTCTTGACTAGCTCACACCTCATCTGCAATTGATTGAACTACGTTGTAATTTACTCCACTGAAAGATCTTGTTGCTGCAAGTGGTGAAGCATCAGAAACTTATTTTGGCGGTATATATTTTTGCTCCTGTTCCTTCCTCTTCTCCCATTTTGAAATTTTATCATGACCTTTTTTTCTCTGCATCTACAAATCCTCCCACCACAAGGAGGTGCTCTTTTTCAACTTGATGATGACCAATTTTACCCGTTTATCTTTTGGCGCGTCTGTATGTTCAAAGATTTATTTCACTGATTGAAGCCAATCGACAAAGTCATCCGGAGCCATGCCTCCATCAAAATCTAGCTAATCCACTTAGGTATATATATCTTTCTTTATAATATAACGAAAAGAAAGAAATGGGAAGGGATAAGCTTACAATACTAGATCAGTCGAGGAAGAAGGAGAGGGAGCGTCGATCCTCAACCTTGGGTTGGGTTGAGGGTGAACGAGGAAGAAGAAAGGTGAGAGATAGGGTTTCAATGGGGTCTATACGCCACGTTCCCATTGCTCCTTCACGACTAGTTCTAATAACGACTGTATTGCAAG
>JXCR01111307.1:207891-237595 GCA_002079205.1 Phalaenopsis hybrid cultivar | reverse complement strand
ATGTATATATATATATATATATATATATATATATATATATATATATATATACATATATGTCTACATATATATACATATATGTCTACATATATATACATATATATATATACATATATACATATATATACATATATATATATATATATTTAAAACATTTATGTGTNAGAAGGCACTTACCATTGGAGTTCCTGAACACTCCACCAAAACCACCGTCACCGTTGGAAAAGCTGCCATCAATGTTCACCTTTAACTAGTTAGAAGGAGGAGCCCAATAAATTAGGGAGGGGTTATCAGTTTATCTTTAGAAATGACTACCCAATTCAAGCAATTGTTGGGGAACTTATGACGCTGAATTAGTTTATCAATGTAAGAAATGCAATTTGTGACCACACGGTTTACCAATGACTACTTATTCTCATATTTTACTTAATTTCTGGACATCCATAAGAACCAGGCAACAATGCAAGGAATGACGGACAAATCTACTTCATTCTATATATATATATATATTTAAAACATTTATGTGGTATGTATGTAATATGTGGATTGAAGAGTTTGTGTATCGATCCCACATAAGAGTTAATTTTTTATTGAGGTGAACTTAAGGTCTACTAATACTAGGTTTAATTTGAAGAGTTGAGTGCTTTAAAATTTAACATTATAAAAATTGTAATTTTTGAAAAATAAAACATAACGTAGAAAGGAGAGTTTTCTGATGTGGCTAGTATCTTCCTTGAATTGAACCTAAGAAACATAGATTTATCCAAATGATCAAATGCAGTTAAAAATTGTGAGCAAATCTACTCCTTCGTCTTTTTCATTGTCATTAAAAATCTTGAGGTCTCATATTACAATTTAATTTCCTAAATCTTGCAAAAACTCCTAGGATTTTGTGTTTCCTATTGATTACATAATCTTAACATCAATATTCTGATTTACTTAGAAATGTATGTTAACCTAATTGTTCCACTAGAGTTCTTCCGTTATCCTAGATCACAATAAATTTAAATATTTCAAACGACAAATTTTGAAGTAAATTAAACATGCAAAGCNGGATTTTGTGTTTCCTATTGATTACATAATCTTAACATCAATATTCTGATTTACTTAGAAATGTATGTTAACTTAGTTGTTCCACTAGACTTCTTCCGTTATCCTAGATCACAATAAATTTAAATATTCCAAACGACAAATTTTGAAGTAAATTAAACATGCAAAGTTTGCTTATTAACATTTCCTAAAAGATTCTAGAAATTACACAACATGGATATCTCTGAGCTTTTTATATTACCAATCCAAGGGAGAGAAAATTCTAGTATCTGAACATGAGAGATGAACACAACAAAAAGTCCATGAAAATTGTAAAATCATGCTTATACAATTGTAAGAACAATCAAACCTAGTTGACTTTTGCTTTGCACCACAAGGATTCTTCTTTATTTTTATAATGAAACTCTACTTGGCTTTGCCCTTTCACACACTCAAAATGTAGAAAACAAACTCTCTAAATCTTCTAAGGCTTCCTCTCTGCTTAACACATAAAACAGGTAAATAAAAATGATATTAGAAGCCCCAAGTCCTTTTAATTGATTATATTTAAGCATTTCAACCACCACTGTTTTTGGTTCTTTTTAATTGAATATCGGAGTCGCCAGCCTGTCTGATTATTGTCTTATAGTTCTCTTTCCCAAATAACCCTTTTTCTTGAACCATCTAAATAATTTGAAGAGGAGAGTTTGGCAAGAAAGTACATTAAGATAAAACCAGNTATGTATTTACCTTATAAGAACTAAACTTCAATTGTTACATACATACACATGCATGAAAATGTAAATTTCACTTTTAAAAAGTTAGTGATAGTGATATTTTGATGTGATGTCCNTATTAAATATAAACACAAATAACTTGTGTAAAGTTATCTTTGTACAATAGGTCAAGAGTGTACTTCCAAACAAGATTGAGTCATAACTCCTTTAAAGCCTTATCCACGAAAAAGTTCCTTATATAAGAAACCCATATAAACGTAGAAACAAAAAATATATATTTTGTTTCGGGGTCAAGAGCACTCTCAAAAACACGTATTTCTTTGGTTAATTACATATTGGGGGATACTCAATAATACTCTCGATAATAAAAGTCCTGCTTACATCTTTATGATAACTAGTGAAAATAAGTATATCAAATTGGCATAATTATCTTAATCAGGAGCATCTTGCCGCCTCCAAAACCTATGTTGAGCCACATGAGAGAGGGTAAATTCTTCATATCCACAAATAGACGGTGGCATGCTGACAAGCAAGGCCTAGGAAACAACCGAGTCAACTTGACAGAAGCATCCCTATACTTCTAAGCTCAACTGACCATAAGGGCAGACTAAGTCACCGTATCCCAAGCTACCGACATTTTATCAACATTCGAGGCCAGAGCATTGAGACGACATTAACGAAGTCACTAAGGATGACAGGGCTTAAAGGGCTCAACAAAAGAGAGGTGGAGAAATCCTAATCAGGTAGAGTAGTCGGGTCAGGATACCGTAAATTCGTCATCCCAAGCTATTAGGATTCCAAGTATACCTGGTCGTGAAGGTAGAGTTGGGATCCTAAAAGTTTGGAGGAGCAGGTCTCCAGGCGTGTTGTTGCATTGACTGCCGAGATGGAGCCCTGCTTTACTCAGATGAGGTAGGAGCTAGAGGCAAACATGGAGGCCAATTTGAATGGCAAGTTAGGTGCATTCTGCCAGCTGGCAAAATAACATAGCAAGGAAACATTGGAGGAGGAGGACGAAGATGATGAGGAGAAGATAGAGAATGAGGATTAGCACGCTAATTTTTATTTTATATGTATATGATTATGTTGAACATTTGAGTAAATATTTTCTTATTTAACAATGATGTATTTATGTTAAATAAAATGCATTTCGTTTCTTTAGTTATTTGATTGAATAATTTACTATTTGAATGTGGTTTTTGTCTGTAAAATGCTTATAATCATTAATTAAATGTTGTGATTGAAGGTTTGGTAATCGTAAATATCAAAGAGGGAATTTATTTATTTATTTGTCGATTCTACAGGTTTTCGATGGCTTACTATCAGCATTGCAATGACTATTTAAATATTAATTACCATAATTGACGATTTATAACGTCGATTCTATTTGCATCGAGTTACCAATGAGGCATTAACGAACATTGCTTCCATACAAACTGGCGGTTGACTGATGACCTCCTCGTCGATTACTAAACCAACACACCTTCGACATCAAATTGACGAAACACCTGCATCATAAAAATAATTGTCATGACATTTTTTTGATGGTGTTCTCATCTTTTAACAAAACCGACACACCTCAGCACTGAACCAACGGAGCACCTTGTCATAAAAAGACTGTTGTGACAATTTTCTGACAGTTTACTAGTCACTAATTTCTGGCGATGTTATTGTTGGTTAACAAAACTGACAAAAAGCAACAGTGGACCGTGCTTTTTGAATTATTCAAAAGCAACGATTACTTTATATTGTTAAGATATCGGTATATTAATGGTGTCAAAATATTCATTGGTTAAAAAATTATCGACAAGCATTTTTGTTGCGATAGTAAAACAGTTGACCAAATGCCGANTTCTAAGGCTTCCTCTCTGCTTAACACATAAAACAGGTAAATAAAAATGATATTAGAAGCCCCAAATCCTTTTAATCGATTATATTTAAGTATTTCAACCACCACTGTTTTGGGTTCTTTTTAATTGAATATCGGAGTCGCCAGCCTGTCTGATTATTGTCTTATAGTTATCTTTCCCAAATAACACTTTTTCTTGAACCATCTAAATAATTTGAAGAGGACAGTTTGGAAAGAAAGTACATTAAGATAAAACCAAACAAATATATTAAATATAAACACAAATAACTTGTGTAAAGTTATCTTTGTACAATAGGTCAAGAGTGTACTTCCAAACAAGATTGAGTCATAACTCCTTTAAAGCCTTATCCACGAAAAAGTTCCTTATATAAGAAACCCATATAAACGTAGAAACAAAAAATATATATTTTGTTTCGGGGTCAAGAGCACTCTCAAAAACACGTATTTCTTTGGTTAATTACATATTGGGGGATACTCAATAATACTCTTGATAATAAAAGTCCTGCTTACATCTTTATGATAACTAGTGAAAATAAGTATATGAAATTGGCATAATTATCTTAATCAGGAGCATCTTGCCGCCTCCAAAACCTATGTTGAGCCACATGAGAGAGGGTAAATTCTTCATATCCACAAATAGACGGTGGCATGCTGACATGCAAGGCCTAGGAAACAACCGACTCAACTTGACAGAAGCATCCCTATACTTCTAAGCTCACCCGACCATAAGGGCAGACTAAGTCACCGTATCCCAAACTACCGACATTTTATAAACATTCAAGGCCAGACCATTGAGACGACATTAACGAAGTCACTAAGGATGACAGGGCTTAAAGGGCTCAACAAAAGAGAGGTGGAGAAATCCTAATCAGGTAGAGTAGCCGGGTCAGGATACCGTAAATTCGTCATCCCAAGCTATTAGGATTCCAGGTATACCTGGTCGTGAAGGTAGAGTTGGGATCCTAAAAGTTTGGAGTAGCAGGTCTCCAGGCGTGTTGTTGCATTGACTGCCGAGATGGAGCCCTGCTTTACTCAGATGAGGTAGGAGCTAGAGGCAAACATGGAGGCCAATTTGAATGACAAGTTAGGTGCATTCTGCCAGCTGGCGAAATAACATAGCAAGGAAACATTGGAGGAGGAGGAGGAGGACGAAGATGATGAGGAGAAGACAGAGGATGAGGATTAGCAGGCTAATTTTCATTTTATATGTATATGATTATGTTGAACATTTGAGTAAATATTTTCTTATTTAACAATGTTGTATTTATGTTAAATAAAATGCATTTCATTTCTTTAGTTATTTGATTGAATAATTTACTATTTGAATGTGATTTTTGTCTGTTAAATGCTTATAATTATTAATTAAATGTTGTGATTGAAGGTTTGGTAATCGTAAATATCAAAGAGGGAAGTTATTTATTTATTTGTCGATTCTACAGGTTTTCGATGGCTTACTATCAGCGTTGCAATGACTATTTAAATATTAATTACCATAATTGACGATTTATAACGTCGATTCTATTTGCATCGAGTTACCAATGAGGCATTAACGAACATTGCTTCCATACAAACTGACGGTTGACTGATGACCTCCTCGTCGATTACTAAACCAACACACCTTCGACACCAAATTGACGAAACACCTGCATCATAAAAATAATTGTCATGACATTTTTTTTTATGGTGTTCTCATCTTTTAACAAAACCGACACACCTCAGCACTGAACCAACGGAGCACCTTGTCATAAAAAGACTATTGTGACAATTTTCTGACAGTTTACTAGTCAGTAATTTCTGGCGATGTTATTGTTGGTTAACAAAACTGACAAAAAGCAACAGTGGACCGTGCCTTTTGAATTATTCAAAAGCAACGATTACTTTATATTGTTAAGATATCGGTATATTAATGGTGTCAAAATTTTCATTGGTTAAAAAATTATCGACAAGTGTTTTTGTTGCGATAGTAAAACAGTTGATCAAATGCCTGAAATTTATTAGGCGACAATTTTCTATTGATAATCGACAAAATTAGGGCATCATAAATGGACAACATCCCTGTAGTGAATGCTATACTTTAGCTATTTTGATGTTGGACTCGTTGTGTTTCTTGCCTTCTTTTCCTTGCTCCTTGCATTAACTCCACAAAATTGGGGGAGAACTTCCAAAGGAGTTCTCGGTTTTTAGAGTGTTTTTGTGGAGAATTGAGAGAGGGAGGCTTAGCNATTAGGGCATCATAAATGGACAACATCCCTGTAGTGAATGCTATACTTTAGCTATTTTGATGTTGGACTCGTGTTTCTTGCCTTCTTTTCCTTGCTCCTTGCCTTAACTCCACAAAATTGGGGGAGAACTTCCAAGGGAGTTCTCGGTTTTTGGAGTTTTTTGTGGAGAATTGAGAGAGGGAGGCTTAGTTTTTTGTGTTTTGAAAAAGAAATTGGGAGAGGAAGAAAGGAATTCAAATAAGGAGAGAATTCTAGGGAGGGATGAGGGGGAGGGCAATGAATGGGAGTGAGGGAGGTTTCAGCCATGATAATGGGTTAGTGGGGGTGAGAAAATGGAAAGTTGAGTTTTAAAATGTGTGGTGAGGAGTTGGTTATTATGGAGGAAAAGAGGAGGGATCCACAGCTAAGGGGTTTTGGCCCACAAAAAGGCATCATTAGAATTGATGATGTTGCCTTAGGATATTGGATGGATGAAGGAATAAATTGGAATGTGAGGATTGAGTGGCATTTTAGTAATTAAGGCCAAAGAGAGAAGCTTTATTTAGATTGACAAGGATATTCAGAAAAATTTAAAATTATATATCATTTTAAAGATGCTATTTTAAGAATTCCAACNCACAAAAATGCATCATTAGAATTGATGATGTTGCCTTAGGATATTGGATGGATGAAGGAATAAATTGGAATGCGAGGATTGAGTGGCATTTTAGTAATTAAGGCCAAAGAGAGAAGCTTTATTTAGATTGTCAAGGATATTCAGAAAAATTTAAAATTATATATCATTTTAAAGATTCTAAAATAAGAATTCCAATAGTCCAAACTATTTTAAAAATAGAATACCTTAGCTTAAGATATGACCATTTGAATATCAACGTTGTTTATGAAAGGTGGTGATGGGTGGTTATGAGGTAGTTATGGGTGATTCTAGTAAAAAACTTGACCTTGGCTCAATTCATAGAGAAAAATTCAAGAAAATTAATGGTCCAAATGGTTTTGGTTAATTCAAACACATTAACAAGAGTTACAAGATATGACTAGTCCAAGTAGGCCCACTCTAGGAGACAAAATGGTCATTGTTGAGCAAAGATATTTATTGGTCTAACTTGTCTATTTTTAAATTTAGAACAAATTTTGTTGANTCAATTCATAGAGAAAAATTCAAGAAAATTAATGGTCCAAATGGTTTTGGTTAATTCAAACACATTAACAAGTGTAACAAGATATGACTAGTCCAAGTAGGCCCACTCTAGGAGAGAAAATGGTCATTGTTGAGCAAAGACATTTATTGGTCTAACTTGTCTATTTTTAAATTTAAAACAAATTTTTTTGTAATTAGGGGTTGAGTTTAAGTCGTTTTGAAGGAGTTATGATCAAATTATCATTTATATCGAAAATTTCATATTTCTCTTTTCAAATTATTGGTTGCTCAAAATGCAACCAAAGTAGGTCAAAATTGAGCGTGGATGGACTCATTTGAAAGATTTTGATGATACAGACACAATGACAAAAAAATTTTTTCAAAGTAATGATTTATTTAAAATTTGTTATGTGAGACCATTTTTAATGCATGAGTCATAAGTGCATAATTTTATGTAAAAGNGTTGAGTTTAAGTCGTTTTGAAGGAGTTATGATCAAATTATCATTTATATCGAAAATTTCATATTTCTCTTTCCAAATTATTGTTTGCTCCAAATGCAACCAAAGCATGTCAAAATTGAGCGTGGATGGACTCATTTGAAAGATTTTGATGATACAGACACAATGACAAATTTTTTTTTTCAATGTAATGATTTATTTAAAATTTGTTATGTGAGACCATTTTTAATTCATAAGAGTCATAAGTGCATAATTTTATGTAAAATTTTGTCCAATAACTGCCAAAGTGGTTTGCATGATTTTCATGTATGAATATAAAGATCATGAAACTTATAGAGTGTATTTTGGATCAATAGATCGATCTATGGAAGAATACAATAATTTTTAGGGTTTTCAACAGTAGCTGTTGTGCATGAAAAATTGAATTAAAGAATTTCATGTAATATATATTTCAAGTGATCATCAAATTGATTTGCGTGGTCTTTATTAGTGATAATAAGTTTTATGCAACTTTCAAATGAGGTTCTTGGTCTTATTACAACTTTGGCAGAGAAAAAAATAATTCTAGAATTTCGATGAAGATCAAGCCAAGTGAAGTTTGATTAAGTTTAAACCAAGAAAATAGGTTTGACCAAAAACGAATTCCACAAATGGACCTCCAATATTTGTGATAGACTATTCAAAATATGTGACATATATTGGTGTTGATCGATGAAAATCAACCAAGGATATGCCCCCTTTAATAAATCCTTGCTTAGTCAGATTTATTAAGTCAGATCATTAACTCACATAACCAAATAAAATTTGCTCAAGATTAATTAACACGGTCACTTCATGATGGTGCCCAAACAAGATTCCTCCAACACCGATGGATCTAAAAGGTTAAATCTGTGGAAAGTTGTTCAATCCCAGACTAGACTTAACCCCCTAATCCAAGTCATTCAATGACTAATAATAGCGAGTTTCTACACAAACCTTACTAAACGAAGGCATAAAGCTGAACAATGGGTATTTCACTAGTCTGAGGCATACAAGTCCAAGAAAAGAAAAGATACTCAAAAATGTTTTCTTTAGAATAACACATTCAATAAGGTGCTCGAGTCCAATTTTAGATTTACGAGTCTAAAGTGTGAAGTTTAGCAAATGAACATAAATAATAAAACTTGCCAACTATAATAAGTCTAATCCATACTAGACATGGTGTGGCTTTTCAATCTCTTCTCTACAAATAACTAACACTATGGTAACTGGGTCGGTGCTACACTAGAATTACTTAGTCATTTTGACAGCTGTTACCGACATTAGGGAAAACAACTAAGCTAATAGAACTTGAGAAAGGAAAAGTGTGTTTCCAGTGATTTATGCTATGAAAAAAATTTATTAGGGACCTTCATTCTCACTCAGACTTACCAACTTAAAAAAGAAATCAACCAAGGTACTAGCGTTTCACTGAATTAAGTCCAGTCGACTCGACCACACTGCGATGGTGCTAAGAGAGATTCCTCCAACATTGATGAGTCAAAAAAGACAGCATACATTATTTAATGAGTAAAACTAGTAAAGAAAGTGTTAAATGAGATATTCTTCACTTAGAATTACATACTCAAAGGATTGATTTTGCACCATCAACATTTCATTGCATCGAAATCAACCTAACTTGATCATATTGTAATGGTGCCGAAACGGGATTCCTTCAATATCGACTGATCCTGAAAAAAAAAGAAAGAGTATAATTTTTAATGAGTTAACTTAAAATAAGAGTTATCCTTGTCTAGATTTTTTTATTCAAAGGATTGACTTCAAAATTAACCTTGATTTACTCAAAGCCAATCAATCTAGAATATATCGTGATCGTGCCCAACAGAGATTTATCCAACACCGACTGATCTGAAGCTCTAAAGGACCTGTGAAAAAGTCTAAACAGCATCAAATTAGTTCAAGAATCACAACCTTAGTGATAAGAAGGATTCAGAACACTTGATCACATTTATATTAGAAAGCTCAGGGACTCACATCTAGCTAAAGCAATGCACAGGGTGATTAGTCCATGATGGAAGACCACACAGTCATATCTGAAACCTGAGAGCTAATAAAAAAATATTCATTCAAAATTGTATACATTAGGTTCAAAAACAAATTGGATCTTAAATCCAATCTAAGAGGTAAATAAGACGATTAAAATGGAATGGAATACAGACTGGATTTACATCCAACTGAGAGCAAGTCAAGGATACTTATTCAACTTAAATATATTAGGGTTGAAAGCACATATGGACTTACATCCAACCTAAGAGGTAAATAAGATGATTAGATTGAGATGGAGCACATGCTGGATTTACATTTGACCGAGAGCTAATCAAAAGATACTCATTAATTATTGTTTTTATTTAGTGTCAAAATTTTTTGCTTAAAAAATTTTTCAAGATTCTTTTTAAAGATTTTATTTTCAAAAGTTTTAGTTTCAAATGTTTTAATTTCTAAATTTTAAGTTTTAAATTTCATCGATTTTTCGCACTCTTAGGATAGTTGAAGGGTTTTGGTTGAAAATTTCATTTATTTTAGAGATTGGTTTTCGTTTATTTAAAAAGGTTTTCTATGAATTTTTCTAGTTTTATTGGGTATAGGACACTTAAGGGGAAACTACACATTGCCCAATAACAACCAAATTAGAAAGCCTTAATTTTTTATTTTAGTTTTCATTTAAATAAGATTTATTTAGGAGGTTTGGAGTTTCTTTTTTTTATTAGGTATGATACATCCGAGGGGAAATTACACCTTGCCTAATAACAATAAAAAAGTGAAAAGTTTTTAAACTTCAAGTTTTTTTTTTTTTGTGATATGAGTAGAAGTTTCGTGATTCACAACAAGATGTCATTATTTACATGACATCTAAATACTATCTTGCTTAAATATTAACAAGATGCACATAACATTCTTGCATTCAACTACTAAAAATGCTGCTCTTTCAATAAAGAACATATATCATAAATTTTCTTGTAATAGCTAATGAAATATTTTATAGTAATTGACTATAATAACAACATTCACTAATTGTTCAGAAAACAACCACAAATAGATAAGTTTAGGGATAGAAAGACTAAATAATCATCATAATTCTGGAATTTTTTTTTTTAAAGCTTGATAAGAATGATATTATACAACTCGACATCTGGACTGTAGTTGTACGAATGCTTGGACTTCCTCATTCTTCAAAAAGTGATGGATATCCTCCTTTTAGAAATAGACAGTACATAGTGTTTAACTAGGCTGGCTCTATTTCCATTAAAAACTAGCACTGATCCTTTGGGAAGAGGAATATAGTAAGCTCACATGAACTCACCGGGTCCAAGTATACTGATATCCTTACCAAATACAATGTCACATTAACTCTAAGAAAAACCAAGTAGAAGGGTCCCTTGAAGTCACTGTGATCAATGTGTGGTGTGATACAATCTACTGGTTCATAGATATTCAAGATGCAACTGTCAGGTACACCTGTTGGTAGGATAAGGTCCCATAATATAAGCCTCTTAATCATGTATTTTAATAGCACTGATAAATAATCTACTTCCCTCTATGAGCAATGCCCGGTGGATGGCCTAACATATCATGTTCATAGTTGTAACTGTATTCAAATTGTAAGGTAGTTCTACCCATTCCTTTCATCTATTTTGGAGGCTCTAAGTAAGTTCATTTCTTCTATAAACCTTGATGGCCATTCATCTGTAATCTGTATATAGTTTGTACAATTCTCAGCTGCTTTCAGCTATTAAAGTATCAAATAAAGTGCTGTAATCCTTCTAAAATATTGACCTTCTTATCTCTCAACGGTTCAAAGTTTAAAAATTTTTTTTATGCATTTTCTTACACCTTCCTAGTTGATGATCACACTCAATCTGAGAAGATTGAGAAAGTTTTTTCTGATTCTTCTAATAGAGGCTCATTACAAAAAATTGGAGGTGTGTACTTGAATTTGCTGTCTCTAACCATCTCATACAACCTAATGGACACGTACTACTTTACAATATATACAACCTTCTGCTATCTCAACCAACTTGGTGTGCATCTTCTATATTGTCCTATTTAGGGTTCTTCTCTGAGTCTTTGTCAAGGAAGGCTTAACAATTATAGACTTGAGTATCTTCTTAACTAGCATCCTCCTATATATAGTATGAATAGGAGACTCTTCTACCTCTTTCACAAAAACTCATTCAATGGTTCTTTGTCAAATACTTCTACTGGACCAGGTATTTTGATGTTTGGATTATTGAAAGCATGTCCATATGATCAAATCTTGTGCCAAATTTAATAATAGGATTTTTCATCAAGTAACTTTGGTCAACTGCTAGTTTGACACAGTTCTTGAAGGAAAACATGAGCTTGCCAGGGGACATCTCTCAGCAACAAGAATAAGGACNGTGTACTTGAATTTGCTGTCTCTAACCATCTCATACAACCTAATGGACACGTACTACTTTACAATATATACAGCCTTTTGCTATCTCAACCAACTTGGTGTGCATCTTCTATATTGTCCTATTTAGGTTTCTTCTCTGAGTCTTTGTCAAGGAAGGCTTAACAATTATAGACTTGAGTCTCTTCTTAACTAGCATCCTCCTATATATAGTATGAATAGGAGACTCTGCTACCTCTTTCACAAAAACTCATTCAATGGTTCTTTGTCAAACACTTCTACTGGACCAGGTATTTTGATGTTTGGATTATTGAAAGCATGTTCATATCATCAAATCTTGTGCCAAATTTAATAATAGGATTTTTCATCAAGTAACTTTGGTCAACTGCTAGTTTGACACAGTTCTTGAAGGAAAACATGAGTTTGCCAGTGGACATCTCTCAGCAACATGAATAAGGACTAAACTCTATCTAGAGCTCAATAACAGCTTATTTATTTTCAAAGCTTTGAAAGATTTTATCCTAAAAAAATGGAATAAGTTCAATTGAAAATTTGAAAAAATCAAAATTAAATCATAATTCGAGTAAATTTTGAAAGGTTTGTTAAAAGAATTTTAATCTTTGAAAAGATGGAATGAAATAGAAATGATTGAATTTTGATGAAATTAGCAGTAAATCATTTGATAAGAATAATTCTCAAATTTAAGGTAATGTTAATTCAGTTTCTATTTCAAAAGCTCTGAGATGTAATAGTAAAATGACTTTCAATTTGAATCCTAAAACATATTTCAATAATCAAGAAAGTTTTGATACATCCCTATGGATGATATTTCTTTAGGTAACACCCATTGATGAGGAGCATGTGATGCTCACTAATATAATTAGCCTATTGATAAAACCCCCCTGATAGACTTTCTATATCATAAATGGACCTTTCCACGTTGGCTAAAACTCACTACCAACTTTTTGATGAGCTAAGATTGGTCATCTAAGGATGAGGACCAACTCTACAGCTTGAAAAGTCCTTAGTCAAACTAGTTTACCATGAGCTTGAACCATTCATGCTTGATAGAACACAATATATTGATGAGCTACCAAACAAGTTTCTTCTAATCCTTCTATATTGTGAGAAAATTTCTAACAACTAGAGATCTATAGTGAAGGAATTTGTACTTCCAAGGGCCTCTGAACCATAAACTAAAATAAAAGGAGGTGATTTAGGGTTTTATAAGTGGTTTGATAAGCCCATAAAGCTTCCTCCAACTACTCATTCTGGTGACATTTGTTACTTTCAAATGTCTTATTCAAGATTTGGATCAAATTTTTATTGAACTCTTCTGCCAATCCATTCGCTCTAAGATAATATGTAGTGGAATATTTCCAATCAATATTGTGAAGTTTCATGGAGTTGTTCAACCTAGTACTTTTGAATGTATGAACATTATCTGATATCACCTGTCGAGGAATGCCGAAGANATTTCGATGAAGATCAAGCCAAGTGAAGTTTGATTAAGTTTAAACCAAGAAAATAGGTTTGACCAAAAACGAGGTCAACAAATGGACCTCCAATATGTGTGATAAACTATTCAAAATATGTAACATATATTGGCGTTGATCGATGAAAATCAACCAAGGATATGCCCCTTTTAATAAATCCTTCCTTAGTCAGATTTATTAAGTCAGATCATTAACTCACATAACCAAATAAATTTGGCTCAAGATTAATTAACACGGTCACTTCATGATGGTGCCCAAACAAGATTCCTCCAACACCGATGGATCTAAAAGGTTAAATCTGTGGAAAGTTGTTCAATCCCAAACTAGGCTTAACCCCCTAATCCAAGTCATTCAATGACTAATAATAGTGAGTTTCTACACAAACCTTACTAAACGAAGGCATAAAGCTGAACAATGGGTATTTCACTAGTCTGAGGCATACAAGTCCAAGAAAAGAAAAGATACTCAAAAATGTTTTCTTTAGAATAACACATTCAATAAGGTGCTCGAGTCCAATTTTAGATTTACGAGTCTAAAGTGTGAAGTTTAGCAAATGAACATAAATAATAAAACTTGCCGACTATAATAAGTCTAATCCATACTAAACATGGTGTGGCTTTTCAATCTCTTCACTACCAATAACTAACACTATGGTAACTGGGTCGGTGCTACACTAGAATTACTTAGTCATTCTGATAGCTGTTACCGACATTAGGGAAAACAACTAAGCTAATAGAACTTGAGAAAGGAAAAGTGTGTTTCCAGTGATTTATGCTATGAAAAAAATTTATTAGGGACCTTCATTCTCACTCAAACTTACCAACTTAAAAAAGAAATCAACCAAGATACTAGCGTTTCACTGAATTAAGGCCAGTCGACTCGACCACACCGCGATGGTGCTCAGAGAGATTCCTCCAACATTGATGAGTCAAAAAAGAGAGCATACATTATTTAATGAGTAAAACTAGTAAAGAAAGTGTTAAATGAGATATTCTTCACTTAGAATTACATACTCAAAGGATTGATTTTGCACCATCAACATTTCAGTGCATCGCAATCAACCTAACTTGATCATATTGTAATGGTGCCGAAACGGGATTCCTTCAATACCGACTGATCCTAAAAAAAAAGAAAGAGTATAATTTTTAATGAGTTAACCAAAAATAGGAGTTATCCTTGTCTAGATTTTTTTATTCAAAGGATTGACTTCAAAATTAACCTTGATTTACTCAAAGCCAATCAATCTAGAATATATCGTGATCATGCCCAATAGAGATTTATCCAACACCGACTGATCTGAAGCTCTAAAGGACCTATGAAAAAGTCTAAACAACATCAAATTAGGTCAAGAATCACAACCTTAGTGATAAGAAGGATTCAGAACACTTGATCACATTTATATTAGAAAGCTCAGGGACTCACATCTAGCAGTGCACAGGGTGATTAGTCCATGATGGAAGACCACATAGTCATATCCGAAACGTGAGAGCTAATAAACAGATATTCATTCAACATTGTATACATTAGGTTGGAAAACAAATTGGATCTTAAATCCAATCTAAGAGGTAAATAAGACGATTAAAATGGGATGGAATACAGACTGGATTTACATCCAACTGAGAGCAAGTCAAGGATACTTATTCAACTTAAATATATTAGGGTTGAAAGCACATATGGACTTACATCCAACCTAAGAGGTAAATAAGATGATTAGATTGAGATGGAGCACATGCTGGATTTACATTTGACCGAGAGCTAATCAAAAGATACTCATTAATTATTGTTTTTATTTAGTGTCAAAATTTTTTGCTTAAAAAATTTTTCAAGATTCTTTTTAAAGATTTTATTTTCAAAAGTTTTAGTTTCAAATGTTTTAATTTCTAAATTTTAAGTTTTAAATTTCATCGATTTTTTGCACTCTTAGGATATTTGAAGGGTTTTGGTTGAAAATTTCATTTATTTTAGATATTGGTTTTCGTTTATTTAAAAAGGTTTTCTATGAATTTTTCTAGTTTTATTGGGTATAGGACACTTAAGGGGAAACTACACATTGCCCAATAACAACCAAATTAGAAAGCCTTAATTTTTAATTTTAGTTTTCATTTAAATAAGATTTGTTTAGGAGGTTTGGTGTTTCTTTTTTTTATTAGGTACGATACATCCGAGGGGAAATTACACCTTGCCTAATAACAATTAAAAAGTGAAAAGTTTTTAAACTTCAAGTTTTGTTTTTGTGATATGAGCAGAAGTTTCGTGATTCACAACAAGATGTCATTATTTACATGACATCTAAATACTATCTGGCTTAAATATTAACAAGATGCATATAACATTCTTGCATTCAACTACTAAAAACGCTGCTCTTTCAATAAAGAACATATATCATAAATGTTCTTGTAATAGCTAATGAAATATTTTATAGTAATTGACTATAAAAACAACATTCACTAAATGTTCAGGAAACAACCACAAATAGATAAGTTTAGGGATAGAAAGACTAAATAATCATCATAATTCTGGAATTCTTTTCTTTAAAGCTTGATAAGAATGATATTATACAACTCGACATCTGGACTGTAGTTGTACGAATGCTTGGACTTCCTCATTCTCCAAAAAGTGATGGATATCCTCCTTTTAGAAATAGATAGTACATAGTGTTTAACTAGGTTGGCTCTATTTCCATTAAAAAGTAGCACTGATCCTTTGGGAAGAGAAATATAGTAAGCTCACATGAACTCACCGGGTCCAAGTATACTGATATCCTTACCAAATACAATGTCACATTAACTCTAAAGAAAACCAAGTAGAAGGGTCCCTTGAAGTCACTGTGATCAATGTGTGGTGTGATACAATCTACTGGTTCATAGATATTCAAGATGCAACTGTCAGGTACACCTGTTGGTAGGATAAGGTCCCATAATATAAGCCTCTTAATCATGTATTTTAATAGCACTGATAAATAATCTACTTCCCTCTATGAGCAATGCCCGGTGGATGGCCTAACATATCATGTTCATAGTTGTAACTGTATTCAAATTGTAAGGTAGTTCTACCCATTCCTTTCATCTATTTTGGAGGCTCTAAGTAAGTTCATTTCTTCTATAAACCTTGATGGCCATTCATCTGTAATCTGTATATAGTTTGTACAATTCTCAGCTGCTTTCAGCTATTAAAGTATCAAATAAAGTGCTGTAATCCTTCTAAAATATTGACCTTCTTATCTCTCAACGGTTCAAAGTTTAAAAATTTTTTTTATGCATTTTCTTACACCTTCCTAGTTGATGATCACACTCAATCTGAGAAGATTGAGAAAGTTTTTTCTGATTCTTCTAATAGAGGCTCATTACAAAAAATTGGAGGTGTGTACTTGAATTTGCTGTCTCTAACCATCTCATACAACCTAATGGACACGTACTACTTTACAATATATACAACCTTCTGCTATCTCAACCAACTTGGTGTGCATCTTCTATATTGTCCTATTTAGGGTTCTTCTCTGAGTCTTTGTCAAGGAAGGCTTAACAATTATAGACTTGAGTATCTTCTTAACTAGCATCCTCCTATATATAGTATGAATAGGAGACTCTTCTACCTCTTTCACAAAAACTCATTCAATGGTTCTTTGTCAAATACTTCTACTGGACCAGGTATTTTGATGTTTGGATTATTGAAAGCATGTCCATATGATCAAATCTTGTGCCAAATTTAATAATAGGATTTTTCATCAAGTAACTTTGGTCAACTGCTAGTTTGACACAGTTCTTGAAGGAAAACATGAGCTTGCCAGGGGACATCTCTCAGCAACAAGAATAAGGACTAAACTCTATCTAGAGCTCAATAACAACTTATTTATTTTCAAAGCTTTGAAAGATTTTATCCTAAAAAATGGAATAAGTTCAATTGAAAATTTGAAAAAATCAAAATTAAATCATAATTCGAGTAAATTTTGAAAGGTTTGTTAAAAGAATTTTAATCTTTGAAAAGATGGAATGAAATAAAAATGATTGAATTTTGATGAAATTAGCAGTTAATCATTCGATAAGAATAATTCTCAAATTCAAGGTAATGTTAATTCAGTTTCTATTTCAAAAGCTCTGAGATGTAATAATGAAATGACTTTCAATTTGAATCCTAAAACATATTTCAATAATCAAGAAAGTCTTGATACATCCCTATGGATGATATTTCTTTAGGTAACACCCATTGATGAGGAGCATGTGATGCTCACTAATATAATTAGCCTATTGATAAAACCCCCCTGATAGACTTTCTATATCATAAATGGACCTTTCCACGTTGGCTAAAACTCACTACCAACTTTTTGATGAGCTAAGATTGGTCATCTAAGGACGAGGACCAATTCTCCAACTTGAAAAGTCCTTAGTCAAACTAGTTTACCATGAGCTTGAACCATTCATGCTTGATAGAACACAATATATTGATGAGCTACCAAACAAATTTCTTCTAATCCTTCTATATTGAGAGAAAATTTCTAACAACTAGAGATCTATAGTGAAGGAATTTGTACTTCCAAGGGGAGTACAACCTCTGAACCATAAACTAAAATAAAAGGAGTTGATTGAGTTAGGGTTTTATAAGTGGTTTGATAAGCCTATAAAGCTTCCTCCAACTGCTCATTCTGGTGACATTTGTTACTTTCAAATGTCTTATTCAAGATTTGGATCAAATTTTTATTGAACTCTTCTGCCAATCCATTTGCTCTAAGATAATATGTAGTGGAATATTTCCAATAAATATTGTGAAGTTTCATGGAGTTGTTCAACCTAGTACTTTTGAATGTATGACCATTATCTGATATCACCTGTCGAGGAATGCCAAAGCAATATATTATATGATTTCTGAAGAAGTACAATAAATGGTGAGCTTTTACTTCTCTCAGAGGAATGCCTTTCAAGCACTTCAAGAAATATCAGTCACTACCAAGATGAAACTGTGCCCTTTTGATGAAGGAAGGTCGATATGTCCCATGATATCCATTCCCTAACATTTGAAAGGTCACCAGGAAATCATAGGATGTAATAAGTTTGGCAGTTGATGTAAAACTACACCATGCACTTGACATGAGTGACATCATATTGCAGATTTCATGCAATCAAGATCATGGTTGGCCAATAAGGCTGAATGCATCTCCTTAAAAATCTTCTGGGCTTCGTTCTTATCTAAACAGAGTAGCCACATATGATTGAAAAACTTTCAATACAGTACATCATTAATAGTATAGAATAAAATTCAGATTTTATTTGATGAGCTATTGATTTTTCTTCGAGTTACTTTCCTTCTTATGGATAATCTAAGAATGGTTGTCTCCAATCAATTGAGTTTTCAATTGTGGTTGCATTATTTTTTTTTTATGTCGATTAATGTATTCCATATCAATTGGAGAAAGGACCTGAAAATTTTGAACTTTAATCAATACTGATTCCTCTTCCAAGCATATTATCTCTTTAACCAACTTTGCCAAAGCATCCAAAATGATGTTACCACCACGGGGTATTCAATACAAATTTTGGAATCTATTCAAGAAGACTTATTGTATACTGATGATATTGATGGAGTCAAGGTTTGATAATTTTATAAGTCTTAGCAATCTGATTGACCACTAATTTTGAATCTTAAAAAATCTTAATCTCTTAAATGTCCATTGAAATGGTCAAACATAGACCAGTGATCAAGGCTTCACACTCTGCTACATTGTTAGTGCAAGACTCTGATAAATTATAAGAGAATCCATTATTCCTTTTTCAAGGGTCGTGAATACAAGTCCTATCGCTTCTTTCCTGAGGATAACTAATTTTGTATTAATATCTTTATTGGCTGACAAAACACCATCAAAATAAAATTCCTAACATGGTTTCTTGTGATCTTCTAACATCATGATATTTTTGTCAGGTAAATCATCATTTAAAGGAGAATCAACAAGCAATTGGTATGCTGCTAAGAAATCTACCAAGGCTTAGCCTTTAGTAACATGTAGAGGAAGGAAGGTTATATCAAATTGTAATAAGATCATTGAACAACAAGCCAATCTTCAAGATAAATTTGGATAGGTGATCAAGTATTGCAATGAATTGATCATAGAGATAAGATTGGTTTTATGAGGNATCTCCTTAAAAATCTTCTGGGCTTCGTTCTTATCTAAACAGAGTAGCCACATATGATTGAAAAACTTTCAATACAGTACATCATTAATAGTATAGAATAAAATTCAGATTTTATTTGATGAGCTATTGATTTTTCTTCGAGTTACTTTCCTTCTTATGGATAATCTAAGAATGGTTGTCTCCAATCAATTGAGTTTTCAATTGTGGTTGCATTATTTTTTTTTTATGTCGATTAATGTATTCCATATCAATTGGAGAAAGGACCTGAAAATTTTGAACTTTAATCAATACTGATTCCTCTTCCAAGCATATTATCTCTTTAACCAACTTTGCCAAAGCATCCAAAATGATGTTACCACCACGGGGTATTCAATACAAATTTTGGAATCTATTCAAGAAGACTTATTGTATACTGATGATATTGATGGAGTCAAGGTTTGATAATTTTATAAGTCTTAGCAATCTGATTGACCACTAATTTTGAATCTTAAAAAATCTTAATCTCTTAAATGTCCATTGAAATGGTCAAACATAGACCAGTGATCAAGGCTTCACACTCTGCTACATTGTTAGTGCAAGACTCTGATAAATTATAAGAGAATCCATTATTCCTTTTTCAAGGGTCGTGAATACAAGTCCTATCGCTTCTTTCCTGAGGATAACTAATTTTGTATTAATATCTTTATTGGCTGACAAAACACCATCAAAATAAAATTCCTAACATGGTTTCTTGTGATCTTCTAACATCATGATATTTTTGTCAGGTAAATCATCATTTAAAGGAGAATCAACAAGCAATTGGTATGCTGCTAAGAAATCTACCAAGGCTTAGCCTTTAGTAACATGTAGAGGAAGGAAGGTTATATCAAATTGTAATAAGATCATTGAACAACAAGCCAATCTTCAAGATAAATTTGGATAGGTGATCAAGTATTGCAATGAATTGATCATAGAGATAAGATTGGTTTTATGAGGGAGCATATAATGCATTAACTTTTGGACAACAAAAATTAAGGCTAGAAAATGCTTTTCGATAAAAGGTTAGTTTCTTTTAGCTGGGATAAACTGAAAACTTAGATAATATAATGCATTCTCCTTGCTTGTCTCATTAGTTTGAGCTAGTAAGACACGAAGGTATTTGATACACCTAAAATATATAGACTTTTTATACACATTTTTATATTTATTTTTGAGATATTGTGCTTTAATGAAAGGTATTTGCGTGTTTTTATTTCAGGTACAATCAAATGGATGAAAAATAGTAAAATGAGTAAAAAAGGGTCAACTTTAGATAAAAAATGAAGAAGGTGCAAAAAAGAACTACGGCGCCTAAGCACCCA
Organism: Phalaenopsis hybrid cultivar; assembly: GCA_002079205.1. Taxonomy (NCBI): domain Eukaryota; kingdom Viridiplantae; phylum Streptophyta; class Magnoliopsida; order Asparagales; family Orchidaceae; genus Phalaenopsis; species Phalaenopsis hybrid cultivar. The sequence goes on along the minus strand of JXCR01111307.1, from coordinate 216,768 downwards.
GGACTGAGGCTTACGCGCCAGTTATACAGAGAGAGCCTCAATTAAGCGCCAGGTACCCCACACTTAAGCACCAGAAGTAATTATTTGATGATTCATTGAATTTAGACTAATTTTTGAAGAGGTGTTTGAAGAGCACCCCTTGGTGAAAATGTGGGAAATAACTAATGGACACGNTATTTTGCTTTAATGAAAGGTATTTGCGTGTTTTTATTTCAGGTACAATCAAATGGATGAAAAATAGTAAAAGGAGTAAAAAAGGGTCAACTTTGGAGAAAAAATGAAGAAGGTGCAAAAAAGAACTACGGCGCTTAAGCGCCCAGGACTGGGGCTTACGCGCCAGTTATATAGAGAGAGCCTCAATTAAGCGCCAGGTACCCCACACTTAAGCACCAGAAGTAATTATTTGATGATTCATTGAATTTAGACTAATTTTTTAAGAGGTGTTTGAAGCACCCCTTGGTGAAAATGTGGGAAATAACTAATGGACAGAAAAATTCATTCAGTTGGCTTTTGAGAAGAGACAACTTCTAGAAGATTCATTGAATGGAGATACATTTTGAAGAGACACTAAGACACCCTTTGGATTTTTATTAAAGAAGACTCTGATCATCAAGGGAAGAGGGCTAATCCAGAGCCAACAACCATCATCCATCCAAGTAATCGCTGCATTCGCCAACCACTTCTATTTTTTTTTAAGTTGTAGTTTGTGTTGTAAGTGAAGGAAGAGAATTCAAAGGAACTTCAAGCCATTTAGTGGAGAGGATTTGAGATAAGTGTTTATCTTTGTAACTATGTTTGGTTTTAGTTTAGATTTCTTGTTTGTGTGCATGATTTCTACTTTTAAACTCATGTGGTTGTGTTTCCTCCATTAATTATGAGTAGTTTTCTTTATCTTTTTCTTAAAATGATAATTGATCAAGTGTTGAAAGGAGTTGTGTAAATTAATAGACTTCAATGTTGGAAGAAGTTGTGTTGATTTGAAACGTTGTACTTCATTTACTTATTGATTTGACAAATTAAGATGTTAAAACATGTGAGAACATGTAAGATCCGAGATGGTATTGTCTCAGTCAATAAATGGTAAGAAATAACATATTGATTTCATGGATGAGAATGTAGTTCATGGGGTTGAGTGCAAATAAATAGAGAAATAAACTTTTGTGGTTGTAGAATTAGAGGGCTTTAGAGTGACATGCTAAAGCCCCCAATTTGATTTATAGTTTTAGGTTTTGATACGAGATCTTAGCCCTCAGGTGGAGCGAGAAGAGGGAACTCTAGAGTGAGAGCTAGTATCTTCCCTACCTAAACGGTCTTCAAAACTGTTCAAACTATAGATTAACCAATGGTCTTTATAACATCTCTAGCAAGGGTAAAAATATTATTGCTCCTTTTTGGCATAACACATTTAAAATACTTTTACAACAGAATTTCTATACTTGTTACTGATTCATGATGAAGAAAAAAAATGTTTTATTTATATTGCCTTCTTCTTGCAGATAGTAGTTAAGTTAATTAGTTGCTTACTTTTTTTTTAAATATCAAAATATACAAAAAAATGAATNCTCCTTAAAAATCTTCTGGGCTTCGTTCTTATCTAAACAGAGTAGCCACATATGATTGAAAAACTTTCAATATAGTACGTCATTAATAATATAGAATAAAAGTCAGATTTTATTTGATGAGCTATTGATTTTTCTTCGAGTTACTTTCCTTCTTATGGATAATCTAAGAATGGTTGTCTCCAACCAATTGAGTCTTCAATTGTGGTTGCTTTATTTTTTTTTATGTCGATTATTGTATTCCATATCAATTGGAGAAAGGACCTGACAATTTTGAACTTTAATCAATACTGATTCCTCTTCCAAGCATATTATCTCCTTAACCAACTTTGCCAAAGCATCCAAAATGATGTTACCACCACGGGGTATTCAATACAAAGTTTGGAATCTATTCAAGAAGACTTATTGTATACTGATGATACTGATGGAGTCAAGATTTGATAGTTTTATAAGTCTTAGCAATCTGATTGACCACTAATTTTCAATCTTAAAAAATCTTAATCTCTTAAATGTCCATTGAAATGGTCAAACATAGACCAGTGATCAAGGCATCATACTCTGCTACGTTGTTAGTGCAAGACTCTGATAAATTATAAGAGAATCTCATTATTCCTTTTTCAAGGGTCGTGAATACAAGTCCTATCGCTTCTTTCCTGAGGATAACTAATTTTTTATTAATATCTTTATTGGCTGACAAAACAAAATCAAAATAAAATTCCTAACATGGTTTCTTGTGATCTTCTAACATCATGATATTTTTGTCAGGTAAATCATCATTTAAAGGAGAATCAACAAGCAATTGGTATGCTACTAAGAAATCTGCCAAGGCTTAGCCTTTTGTAACATGTAGAGGAAGGAAGGTTATATCAAATTGTAATAAGATCATTGAACAACAAGCCAATCTTCTAGATAAATTTGGATAGGTGATCAAGTATTGCAACGAATTGATCATAGAGATAAGATTGGTTTTATGAGAGAGCATATAATGCATTAACTTTTGGACAACAAAAATTAAGGCTAGAAAATGCTTTTCGATAAAAGGTTAGTTTCTTTTAGCTGGGATAAACTGAAAACTTAGATAATATAATGCATTCTCCTTGCTTGTCTCATTAGTTTGAGCTAGTAAGACACGAAGGTATTTGATACACCTAAAATATATAGACTTTTTATACACATTTTTATATCTATTTTTGAGATATTTTGCTTTAATGAAAGGTATTTGCGTGTTTTTATTTCAGGTACAATCAAATGGATGAAAAATAGTAAAAGGAGTAAAAAAGGGTCAACTTTGGAGAAAAAATGAAGAAGGTGCAAAAAAGAACTACGGCGCTTAAGCGCCCAGGACTGGGGCTTACGCGCCAGTTATATAGAGAGAGCCTCAATTAAGCGCCAGGTACCCCACACTTAAGCACCAGAAGTAATTATTTGATGATTCATTGAATTTAGACTAATTTTTTAAGAGGTGTTTGAAGCACCCCTTGGTGAAAATGTGGGAAATAACTAATGGACAGAAAAATTCATTCAGTTGGCTTTTGAGAAGAGACAACTTCTAGAAGATTCATTGAATGGAGATACATTTTGAAGAGACACTAAGACACCCTTTGGATTTTTATTAAAGAAGACTCGGATCATCAAGGGAAGAGGGCTAATCCAGAGCCAACAGCCATCATCCATCCAAGTAATCGCTGCATTTGCCGACCACTTTTATTTTTTTTTTAAGTTGTAGTTTGTGTTGTAAGTGAAGGAAGAGAATTCAAAGGAACTTCAAGACATTTGGTGGAGAGGATTTGAGATAAGTGTTTATCTTTATAATTATGTTTCTTTAATTTAGATTTCTTGTTTGTGTGCATGATTTCTACTTTTAAACTCATGTGTGGTTGTGTTTCCTCCATTAATTATGAGTAGTTTTCTTTATCTTTTTCTTAAAATGATAATTGATCAAGTGTTGAATGGAAGTTGTGTGATATAATAGACTTCAATGTTGGAAGAAATTGTGTTGATTTGAAACGTTGTACTTCATTTACTTATTGATTTGACAAATTAAGATGTTAAAACATGTGAGAGCATGTAAGATCTGAGATGGTATTGTTTCAGTCAACAAATGGTAAGAAATAACATATTGATTTCATGGATGAGAATGTAGTTCATTGGGTTGAGTGCAAATAAATAGAGAAATAAACTTTCGTGGTTGTAGAATTAGAGGGCTTTAGAGTGACATGCTAAAGCCCTCAATTTGATTTATAGTTTTAGGTTTTGATACGAGATCTTAGCCCTCAGGTGGAGCGAGAAGAGGGAACTATAGAGTGAGAGCTATTGTCTTCCCTACCTAAGTGGTCTTCAAAACTATTTAAACTATAGATTAACCAATGGTCTTTATAACATCTCTAGCAAGGGTAAAAATATTATTGCTCATTTTTGGCATAACACATTTAAAATACTTTCACAATAGAATTTCTATATTTGTTACTGATCCATGATGAAGAAAAAAGATGTTTTATTTATATTGCCTTCTTCTTGCAGATATTAGTTAAGTTAATTAGTTGCTTACTTTTTTTTTAAATATCAAAATATACAAAAAAATGAACTTTCATTCCTATTATAGTATCTTAAATTTACTTAAGAATATTTTACTAAGTATAATTTTTGCTATCTAAACTTTAAAAAAAAAGTTCATATTGCCAGCATTCCTTGTCGGTTCGATGTTTAAGGCTTAATCAAAGTCTTATATTACTTGTTAATGATACACATACTGNAAAAATGAACTTTCATTCCTATTATAGTATCTTAAATTTACTTAAGAATATTTTACTAAGTATAATTTTTGCTATCTAAACTTTAAAAAAAAAGTTCATATTGCCAGCATTCCTTGTCGGTTCGATGTTTAAGGCTTAATCAAAGTCTTATATTACTTGTTAATGATACACATACTAGCGTAGTATCCCATATTTAAACATTATAACTATTTTCTTCTTTGCTTCGTAGTGAAAATTTTGCCTAACTTTTTCTTTGGATTAAGTTTTTGGATTTGTTGCAAATTAGGAATCATTAAGTATATAATCACATATATAACAATAAACATCTAGATAGAAAGTCAGGATCATTATTCATCTAGAATAGTAATGTAAAATATTAATGTCAGTTCTGAGATGGGAGCTGCTAACACTAGAGGTGTCATTATAAATTATTTAATGTTTTCAAAAGCTTGTTGACTTTCATCATCCTAGTAGAACTTAACATTCTTCATGGTTAAAGTAGAAAATGGATGACACCTACCCACCATATTAGAATTAAGTTTCTTAAATATGTCAGTTTACCCAANTCGCAAATTAGGAATCATTAAGTATATAATCACATATATAACAATAAACATCTAGATAGAAAGTCAGGATCAATATTCATCTAGAGTAGTAATGTAAATTATTAATGTCAGTTCTGAGATGGGAGCTGCTAACACTAGATGTGTCATTATAAATTATTTAATGTTTTCAAAAGCTTGTTGACTTTCTTCATCCTAGTAGAACTTAGCATTCTTCATGGTTAAAGTAGAAAATGGATGACACCTACCCACCATATTAGAATTAAGTTTCTTAAATATGTCAGTTTACCTAGGAAGGATTGGATTTGAGTTACATATTTGGGAGATGACATCTCTAATATCACTTTTATTTTCTCTAGAACTATTTCAATCCTATGATATCATACTACGAACCCTAGATGTTTTCTTGAGATAATGTCGAAGGTGTATTTTAAACAATTCATCTTTAGGTTGCGTAAACAGTATGAAAGTACAAGAAGGACAACATTGAAAACTGTAAAAGTGTACCTGGCGAGTTTTCTCGTTCCACCACCTGAAATTTAAAATGCATGTTAAGGCAGTTTATGAAGAGCAAGTAAGGTAAAATTTTGGTAATTTTCCTAACCCTATGTCATATTTTGGTGAGTCCCTAAAAGTTTAATTAATTGATTTCATTGAGCGAAGAATATTAAGTTTAATAGGCCTTTGAGGTATCCAACAAGTTAGGAGGGGGAGGCAAGTCCATGCCTCCCTCTCACCAACTGGTGAAAAGCCTCAAGTTCATTTAAACTTATTATATTGCTTAATGGTCCATCCTGTAAATACCCTTATTACTCAGTGAGCACGTCTCAATTATCCCTAAGAATAGGTTCACTTGTGATTCAATTTAAGAATTATGTGGATGAAGACCCTTAAAGGGGCAAGTTAGTGTAGTTTGAACAGTAAGCCAAATTTTTAAACCTAATTGGGCTTAGTGGTGTTTCAAAAATGTTTGATTTAATTATGTTTATTTCTCTAATCCTTGTTTAATCAATTTTTGATTTAGCCTAAGTCACCACTGAGCCCTTAAGACCTAGGTGTGTGTCTTGATTAGTTTTGAAAAGGGTTAAGCTTTAAGTGGTCATGATTCATGATTTGGATTTTATTTGAAAATCAAGATAGGGGTATTAAATTGATTAATTATTGACTTTAAAAGTGATACCCCTAAGTCTAGGATCATTTAATTTTAATAATCTTTCAAATTTTAATATAATTTAGAAATTTATTAACTTATCTTTTTAATGAGGAAAGTGAAATTGATTTCTACCAATTGACCCATTTGTATTTTAAACATCAAATAAATTGATTAAGATCAGAGGTTACCCATTCCCCTATTTGAATTAGGCTTAAATGTTAATTAAGGCAAGATTTCCAAAATTACACATTTGCCCCTAAGGCTTTAACACTTCATAATTTGTCAAATTCAATTCAAATGACTTTAAAATTTTTATTCTACCTCATTCATGGGTCAATTGAGACATCAGAGGAGAAAATGTAATTTTTCAAAATTTATTTAATTTATGTACTTATTTTCATGCAAAGATATGATTTTTCAAAGAAAATTCCTAACTTGACCAAGGTAAATTATAATCCCTTGAAATTTTTACTGGAGGTAAACCTAGACCAGAGAAGCCTTTGGGTCAAATTTCATAATCTCTGTGATTTATTAGAATTAGTTTAAGTTCTGGGTTATTTAATAAAAATAAAATATTTTGGGAGGTAAAAATTAAGTTTTCTAATTTTGAAAAATCTCTCTAAGGTCAGAGAACTCAGAGGAGCAAATTTTATATTTTTTTGATTTTTCCTTGATTTATTGAAATTATTTTAGTGAAAATTCATTTTTAGCCTTTTAGAAATTATTCTTAAGCTTTAAAATTCAATATCTTTATTTAGAGAATCACGAAAAATATTCTAATTGTTCCGAAGTGACTAGGAAACAATTTAGAACGAACATGAGTTTTATTATTTTTGTGATTTTTATGAATTTTTAATTATTTAAATATTTAAAATAGGCTAAAAATCAAACTTTTATTTTAAATATCATTTTATTTTTAGAAAATACCACTGATCACAAAGAACTTAAAAAACTAACTTTCATAATTTTTTGAGTTATATTTTGATTTTTAAAAATCATTTAAGTGTTAAAAGTGGTATTTATCTTTAAAAATCAACTTAAGGTGTCAAATGAACTCAAAATATTTCTTTTATGATGAGTTCTCTGGATCATAAATCACAGTGGAGATAAAAAATCAAGTCATTTAAATGCTTAATCTTCAAAATTAATTATCTTAGTGATTTAGTATTTGTAAAATTTAAGGACATTTTAAATGACGACCGATGAAATTATTTCCAAAGGTTTTTCTAGTCATGGTGGACTTTCCAAAATTTTCTCAGGATTTAATATCAATAGCTAATTTCCATGATTATCTTAAAGAAATAATGTGAAATAACTTGAAAAATATGGGTCTCTGTATAGGAAGCTCCTCTGACTTTGGAAAAATCAGAGAATACTTCCCCTGACAGAGGCTACAACATGCTAAAATTCCAAGCTAAGGTGATGTGCTATTATGCATGGAGAATCGAATGATTCAAAAGAGTTTTTAATTAATTAAAAATAAAATATGCTTAACATGGTCTTAAAATTTATTCCACATTGTTCTCCTTTGTTCACTGAGCAAGTGGGTATTTTTATTTTATTTTTGANAATTTAGAAATTTATTAACTTATCTTTTTAATGAGGAAAGTGAAATTGGTTTCTACCAATTGACCCCTTTGTATTTTAAACATCAACTAAATTGATTAAGATCAGAGGTTACCCATTCCCCTACTTGAATTAGGCCTAAATGTTAATTAAGGCAAGATTTCTAAAATTACACATTTGCCCCTAAGGCTCTAACACTTCATAATTTGTCAAATTCAATTCCAATGCAAAATTACACATTTGCCCCTAAGGCTTTAACACTTCATAATTTGTCAAATTCAATTCAAATGACTTTAAAATTTTTATTCTACCTCATTCATGGGTCAATTGAGACATCAGAGGAGAAAATGTGATTTTTCAAAGTTTAATGCAATTTATGTACTTATTTTCATGCAAAGATAAGATTTTTCAAAGAAAATTCCTAACTTGACCAAGGTAAATTATAATCCATTGAAATTTTTACTGGAGGTAAACCTAGACCAGAGAAGCCTTTGAGTCACATTTCATATTTTTTTGAATTCTATGTGATTTATTAGAATTAATTTAAGTTCTGGGTTATTTAATAAAAATAAAATATTTTGGGAGGTAAAAATTAAGTTTTCTAATTTTGAAAAATCTCTCTATAGTCAGAGAACTCAGAGGAGCAAATTTTATATTTTTTTGATTTTTTCTTGATTTATTGAAATTATTTTAGTGAAAATTTATTTTTAGCCTTTTAGAAATTATTCTTAAGCTTTGAAATTCAATATCTTTATTTAGAGAATCACAAAAAATATTCTAATTATTCCTAAGTGACTAGGAAACAATTTAGAACGAACATGAGTTTTATTATTTTTGTGATTTTTATGAATTTTTAATTATTTAAATATTTAGAATAGGCTAAAAATCAAAATTTTATTTTAAATATTATTTTACTTTTAGAAAATACCACTGATCACAAAGAATTCAAAAAACTAACTTTCATAATTTTTTGAGTTATATTTTGATTTTTAAAAATCATTTAAGTGTTAAAAGTGGTATTTATCTTTAAAAATCAACTTAAGGTGTCAAATGAACTCAACATATTTTTAAAACTTTTATGATGAGTTCTCTGGATCATAAATCACAGTGGAGATCAAAAATCAAGTCATTTAAATGTTTAAATTTTTCAAANAGTGGAGATAAAAAATCAAGTCATTTAAATGTTTAAATTTTTCAAAATTAATTATCTTAGTGATTTATTATTTGTAAAATTTAAGGACATTTTAAATGACTTGACCGATGAAATTATTTCCAAAGGTTTT